>JACDOX010000043.1:4224867-4324554 GCA_014549065.1 Cardinalis cardinalis | reverse complement strand
AWKRAAARSTTTTCATAAGGGCTCTGACATCTTCTATTCAAGCAGCATGACACAACTTGCAGACTTTCAAGACTGACACAATTTCATACAAYATGCTAGACCATAACCGCTACTTTCCTGCCCCCTCCAGCCCCCAAAATCAAAAGCCTCCCTGCACTAAGAATAAAACTTTTCACCAAGTGCTGCTGAATATT
This sequence comes from Cardinalis cardinalis, assembly GCA_014549065.1. Taxonomy (NCBI): domain Eukaryota; kingdom Metazoa; phylum Chordata; class Aves; order Passeriformes; family Cardinalidae; genus Cardinalis; species Cardinalis cardinalis. The sequence goes on along the minus strand of JACDOX010000043.1, from coordinate 4,324,360 downwards.
TCATAAGTACATTTTTTTGTTTGTTTATAAAAATGATGCAGCCTGAAGGTACTTTGAATTTTAAAGCTGGGTAAAAGTTGGAAAAATTCTCACTGAATTTACGAGTTCTGCATTGATAGGTTTAGTTTGAGAACCCTGAGGGTTGCATTTGCTTGGTCTGATATGTTCTGACAAATATGACTAAACCTTATTCTTGCAATTTTTTTTTGTTTTCTTCTGGTGATTCATAGCTTAGAGTCTATTGTTAACATTGGATATATGCCACTTTCATTGCTGAACATATTGCAGAAATCTAAAAACATTTCTGAAATATCTAGATGACAAAATTATTAAAAGCTCTTGATGGTATGCAGTGCATATGTAGCTCATGAGTGGGAGAATCCATTGCATGCTAACCATCATTCAAAACTCATAATTTWTAAGCCCATTTGTTTTGCTTACTGAGAAATAGCTTTTGTGTGGGATTTTTTTTTTTTATATTTGAAGTTATCAAGGTAAGTTTCTTGCTTCACGTGGGAAACAGATGTGTGCTGAAAAAGGCAGTTCTCCCTATAAGCAAAGGATATCAATAAGGCATTGTTGTTATAGTAAGTGTATATGATGCTCAGAAATGCCTATTGTCCCGAGACAGTAGAATATTTCCCTCTCTGGATTTCTCTGTCTGCCTCAGATTTAGTTCTTACCCTGATAACTGAGGTCGGTCAAGTTTCCCAGAGAGTGCCCATGATGAAGGAATATCTGCTTCCTCCCTTTGCTTTTTAATCCTCTATAGAGTAAGGACGTTCCACTTTGTATAGCAAAATAATAGCAATCCCTCCTTCTCCTCCTTCTCTGTGACTAAATCCTCCTACCAACATATTTCCATCCAAATACTCTTAAATGTTAACTTGCACCAATCAGATGTTTGTTCTCCCACACAGGAGTGCATGACTAACTATTGTATTAATCTGATTTCAAGGGTTTTGTACTCTAGACACTGAGTGTATTATCTGAGTGCCTTCTAAATCTTTCAGCATTAAGAAATTAAAGTCACTCTGTATTTCGTGGTTTAAAGACAGTGGAATTGTAAGGGAATGATAATTTCATTATGATGTTGGCAAGGATGAGAAGTAAAAATAAGCGTAGTGGTTGAAATGCTTGAGGGCCTCTTATGGATTCCATAAAGATTTTCCATGTTTCTGGTTTATATTCTGGTTAAAAATTACTTGTCTTGAAAGTTAGGACCAGAGTCTCTGAGCAGAAGTGTGGTATGTATTCAGCAGCCCCTGGATGGATGAGAGGCACAGCAGTGCTGCGTGGGCAACTCTCACCCCTTCGGGTGCTGGCTCTTTCTGTGGCTGAGAACGGCCYTTCGGCTGCGCTGCAGCCAAGGTGTACAATGACCCTGCGGTCAACCCCGGTGGTGAGAGCTTGGTGCTGAGCCCGTGGGTTCAGTCCTTGTGTGCACTGTGCACTTTAGAGCTGGACTGAATTTGATCCTCGTGGGGCCCTTCCAAATTGGAATATTCTGTGATGTTTCTGTAATTGCAGCCATCTAGACATGGCCTTGGTGTGTGGAGTCTAGAGAAGGCCCARTAGTGTTTAATCCTATCTGAGAACCTGGTGTATATCTGATTGATGGAACCCATGTTGCTGTAACTGGTTTTTTTTATTGTTTGCTTGGTTAGGCAAATCAAAGCCACCATGGTAATGAGAAGGAATTTCCGGTGCAGAGTGTCTTGTAAAAGGCCTAAATTTCCCTGTCTTGATTTAGTCTTTCATATCTAGTTACTAAGGGTCTGACTATTTTCTTAAAAGTACCCTTGGATATGATGTCATTGTTCGTTACTGAGGAAAGGCTCATGAGAAAAGATGGGTCTTGCATTATGCTCTAAAAATAGTAAAGGTCACTCCCGTCAACAAAAGATAAGATTTTTCAAGTTAAGGAAAATCCCATGTAATCTCACACAGACAGAGCGCAAAAAACCAAGGCAAAGTGCAGGAAATACAGCAACAAAGTCCAATTGTGGGAAAAGACATTCAGAGTACTTAACACTATGTTAATGAGAATATCTTTTCCATAAAACATTTACTAAAATACAAAGTTTTCTGATAGAAACTATACAATAATGCTGTAAAACTCTCAGCTCTGGGAAAGGTTGAAATCAGCTAGAGCCAAAGAAGAAATTCTCTGAAAGTAAGATCAGAGTAGCATTTCAATTAAAAGAAAAATTATTGGAGTTCCTTCTCTCCTATGAAGAGAATATATGTGGGTTTCAGTTTTATTTCCAAGGAAACAAAACATCTGTCGAGTTTTGCTATCATCAACTTCTCAGAATGAAGTAATATTCAAAATTCATGTGATTAGGAAAAAAAAAATTAAATATCCTTATTCTTATACTGAAGGACAACTTGAACAGCTCTTCAGTTTCTGGGGCAGTATAAACAAATTAATTTTAGATGTGGCAGTAGAGAGACATCTAGTAAGTATGTCAAAAAACCCCATGAAAGGTAGAACATTCATAATTTTAATTTTGAGCATTTAATTTGGGCTTAATAAACTCAGTAGGATGCATTTGAACTACCCTTCATAGCCAGACACGTGGAGACAAGTAAGGACAAGACCATGCTCACCAAAACAGTGCAATAACCTGGCACAGAGGAGGAAAGGTGTCTGCAGCACTCTGTGCATGTAGGGCTCTGTGCGTGGAGAGCAGAGGCAGTGGGAATGAAGAGGAGAGAATACAGTGGGAACTTGTGGAACTGCCATCAGAACCCAAACCTCTGTAAACCTCACAATTTAGCAAAGGTGGGATTCTGCACAGAGCAGAGCTCAGTAACAAGGCCTTAAAAGTAGCTCACATGCCAGCACTAACATGGGCCATGTTAGTACCTGAAGATCTGAAGAGGGATGGGAGGGAGGGAAAGTTGTCTGCTTATGTTAGWGCAGTGAACCAAGTCCTACAGGGCTTATGCAAAAACTCCTTTTCTAGGCTAGTTTGACCTTCACAGTATGCAAACTTATTTTGAGTACAATAAGCCTCCAATAAATATTTATTGGTATTATATATCAGGTAACCAATTGTAGAGGGTAAARGAAAGTGTTTTATGCATATTTTAGTGTCTTTTAAAGTTAAAAGCATGGAGAAAGCAAAACAAAAGCAAGTTCCCCATAATGTTAGTATTTTGTATGACTGGGAACTCAGTAGAAGCAGAAAACATTTTTCTGAATTTGGAAAAGAGACTGAAATTTTTAATAGAATTATCTGGGTATAAAATTGATGGTAATTTCCAATTCCAGCTCCGCTCCAACGATACTGGATGATATTGGATGCTGCTACTGATTTCTGTGGATACTGCTCTTCTATAATTCACAGGATATTTCAATAAGAAAAAAGATAAAATTTTTCTTTTCCTTCTAGAAAACTGGCAATAAATTTTGACATCAGCTAGGTATTACAGAAAATTTTTGCAGCAAAGACTATTTTTTTTTTCAGACTTCCAGGCTATTCCCAAATTTTCTGGCTATGTTTCCACTGCTGCAATGTTCTAAAGTTTGTGCATACGTATGTGTCCTAACACATTGTCCCTCTAATGTCCCAAACTCCAGATGAGTTTGCCTGTGAAAGTTTTGCCTTGACTTAAAAAGTTGGAAAGGAAACCATTAGCAAAGCAGTTCAAGGTACTGAATCCTGGATTTTTATTTCTTGTGAGAGAAGGCATACAGTATTACTAATTTCTAAGAATTCTAAAGGCAAGCAGGAGTTTGGTGGTTCTAGAGAAATTTGCCAAAATAAGTATCTCTAAGTTCTTTCTGTTAGTGCATCTGCCAGAGAGAACGTCCAAGTTTCATAATTTGACCTACTGATGATAGCAATTAGGGATGATACCTGTTAAAAATGCATAAAAATATGGAAATTGCTGACACTCACCAGGATAGGAGCAAGATGTCCTAAATATTATTTCTGAATTGGTGCATTTTTGTTTATTTTTGCTGAAATGAGAAATATTGACACTTCTGAACTTTCCACCTCTCCCTGTTCACCAGTTAAGACATAGCTGTGCACAAATGATTGCAACCAACACCATCTGAGTAACAGAAACACAGGCTTTTGTTCTGTGTTCTGCTTGGCTGTCATAAACCCTATGTGGCACGTTGTAATTATTGCTCAGATGCTGAAGATTTTTGGCTAGGAATTATGCTATTAATTTCTACATGGTGGAAAATATAYGCTTGAAATATCTGAAACTGAATTTCTTCTGCTTCTTATTGAGGGAAAACAACAACAACAAAACTGGGAGTAGAGGCATAATGATAGATGGAGATGATATTTAAACCAGATACATTTGTTGTATTACCTGGGAAAACAGAATATTTTTTTAAAAATTTACAAATTATAATTTGAAAACAGAACAGACTTTCATTAAAAATACTGCTTTATTCTTGCTTTCTTATTCCTTTTGGTTTTAGTATCTCTTCACAAGCTAAATGCACTATGCTGCTTTATAAGTTGATAGGAACTGTTTACAAAAATTAAGAAAAGCAGTGAAGTTACCAAAACAAGTACAGGATCTTTTCATGATGGCAGTGCTCTAGACTAACTGCTATAATTTTAAGCAGGTCTGTCAATGATCACTTTAAAAAAATAGTGACTTAATGCACATCTATACAGGTTTTTTAAAAAGACTAGCAGYTGAAAAGTGAAATAACTTTCCTGGGATTTTAAACAAGCTAAAACATAAGAGGAAGTTCAAGAATATCTTTCCATGGGCCACAGGAAGTTTATCTATAAATAGAAAATGCATTTGTTCCATAGCTAGCAGACTGCAGAAAACAACTCTTGGCACAGAACTGCTGTAGAGAAAAGGCAGAGTGAACTACACTTGTGCAAGTTGTACATCTACACAAATTGCTGTTCCTAGGGCTGGAAAAGTCAAATTAGAAAAGACATTGCCTCTTGAGATTTTTCTTAGCAACTATTTAGAATTTTACAAATAAAATCTCAATTCTGAAAGCAGCCTAAAAACTTAGCTAAAAGTCTGAAGTTTCAATAAGTTGCTTGGAAAAAATACCAAGATCTTGTATGAACCAAATATCTTCACACTTACTTTCAAGATAAGGAAAGTGGCAGTTCAACCCAGATGCTAAAATTCTTATTTTAGCCCCATTCTATGTAAGAAAATAATTAGAAGACAAATAGGTCATCTATTAAAAAGAAATAATAAATAAGTACCATAATAAGAAATAATAAATAAGTACCATAATAAATACGGAATGTTTTTGTGTTATTCATAAGCATAATTAATTTAAGTAATGAAATTGTAGCTACAGAAATTAAAAATCTGTGGACTGTCACTTTCTGGTAACTAAAGTTAATTTTGTGTATGGAAACTTGCTTGTTAATCTGCTGGGGTTTTTTGTCAATTACTGTACAGCTTTTATACAGAACAAAGGGCTGCTGCTAAAGAAAAATATATTAACATAACGGCCCTTGCGCCAGTTGTTTATGATTCTTCCAGTCAAGCTACTTACGACATCGTAGAGGCAGAATATGCACATGATGATTTGCTTCCTTTAATGAGGAGTTAATATGTTGACTCTACCTTTTGCAAATGACTCAATTTGTCAAACACTGCTTTGGGTTAAAATAATAAACAAATCTGTCCATGCACATTCACATTTCTCAAACTGGTTCCACAGAGGAATTAATTTAAAATTTCCATGTTTGTAACCCCTTAGTCTTGATGGGACTTGCCAAGCAGGTGCCCATCACCCTAGTCCCAGAATGTCACATCGTGACACCCCCAGAAGTGTGTTAAGGGATGGGATTGCTGTTGTGCTGGGCTATCTGGCACCCAGAGAGTGTACTGTGCAAGAGTGTAATTTCAACTGTTTTTCTGTTTTTCATGGAATTTTCCATACCTAAATTACCTTGAAATCATCACTTCCAAATTTTTTTTGTTGTTTAAACAGCTTCACTTAACACATGCAATTAGGTCTCTCAGCTTACCTTGATTGACCTTTGGGAGGAAGAATTTGCTTCAGAAAGACACACCCCATTTTAGATTAATCTAAGAATAAAAATATCTTCCAGGCTCCCCTGTAGCCTGTGAGCAAAGTTAATCACTTACAATGCCCTTACTGGCACGGCTACATTCATAGGCAGCTCAAGAAAATGTTTTTCTTGCATGGCAAGTCATTGCAAATAGCAATCACATGTTGTAGGTGCTTTATAATTAATGGTGACTAGCAAACATAACCCTTTGGCCCTGATTTCAGTTYGTTCTGTCATTTTACTTTGCCAAGAAATACGTGGAAAGTAATATCTTAAATCTTGGCTCTTAATAGAATCAGTGGAGGGAAGATTGGAGCTTAAGCTGGGAATCCAAATTTTTTCTCCGCCCAGCTGAGAGCTCTGCTCTCCAAAGGGTGCATCTCAGATGATCAGTCAGAAATATATCAGCAGCAATATATACCAGAATACAGCAGAAATATATCAGCAGCAAAGCTGGCTGCAGCACTGGGCATCTGGTGGTCACCAAATTATTTATCATAATAGTTCAGAACCCCTATCTGGGAAGTGTGCAAGATGCAGAAAATCCTGGGAGTTGGTAGCGTGCATCATGATTGCACGCATTCCTGGTAGTTTGTTTGTCCAGGTGGAAACTGCCTCAGTGTGTTAGGTAAGTGGCCTCTCAGCACTCTTCAAATTAGTAATATTTACGGCAGCCTGTCTTGCTGCAAAAAGACATCACAATTTTGGCTTAAAGCAATAATATACAGACACCTAACTCCTTTGCAAAATAAATAATTACATAAATTGTACCAAATTTTCAACTGCTTCAAGGCTTTTGTTACCTTGTTATATCTTATTGTCTTGATTTCTGTCTCRGCGGAAGTGATTAAAATCTTACTCTGTTTCTTAGACAGGTAAGAATGAATCAATTGAGGTAATGTACAATTCCTGTCTGACAGATGTGTTAAGTGTCATTAACATATAAATCAATCCAAATCACGCAAAAAAGTTTCTCTGTTGGATGGGTAGAAATGTCTTCAACTGCATGTCTAAAGGAAATAGGGAAATGAGGCATGTCTCTAGATTGCTGATATTGTCTAGATTTTATGTGAAGGAAAAGTGAAATAGATAGTAGTGCTATTTTGTATTAGTAGTTCTCTCTTTGTTCTTCCAGGACTATTTGTAGCTTTTTTTAATTGGAAGTCTTTCATCACATGAGATAGGTTCTCAATCTGTCTGGCATGTGCTTCAAGAATCTTGGGCAGCAGTGCTTAAATTGTCTTTTTTACGCTCCATCTTTCKTGGGGGAAGTACTACCTTTCCCTCCCAGGACCAGAGACTGTCTTGTTTAGTTTCAGCCTTTTGTATCAAAATATGTGTTATATCATCTATCTTTATCTTAGAATTAGCAACTTATTTCATTATTGTGTGTAAAACCTGCAGACAGGAGGTGATTAATGCTTGTTACCTCTCATTAACTTATACTAGATACATAAATATTATACTAGAAAACCAACCTTTAATTCTGATCTCTCTAGAAAATTCGAAGACAATCCTGATTATATCTCAGCTATAAGTTATTGAACAAATCATGTCTACACTGGAACCAATCCAATTGCTTAGATTGCTTGTAGCTTGCATAAACTGAACAGCGTGCCAGATAGAGCAACATTTTATGAATGTACTTAGTGCTATGTAAATAGATCAGAGTCAAATGGGTAAGGGGGGGGGGGTCATCTTTTAATGGCAGATCAGTAGATTCCTAAGTGCATTTCTTAGCATGAAATACCATTTTTCTGGGACCTATGTTTTCCTGGCAGTGTCTGACGAACAGTGGGGGACATTCTTTGTATTACCATGTCAATTTAAGCTCTTAATATTTTTATTYCTGACTCCCTCCAACAGTTCTTATTGTGCATTTGCTACCTATGTTTCTCAATGCTACTTGCAGCCTCAAGTTTTTTTTCCTCCAAATTCTTATTTCTTAGTGCTTTATGGATGCCTCACAAAGTTTCTCAAAATAGAGTCAGTTAAGTGTTAAGAAATGCACCCAAACCCATCCCAGCATCTGAATGACTCCAAGGTTAGGTATTTGCAAGCACCCTTACCCATTTTCACCTTGAAAATGTTAAGGTACAAGGTAAAGATTTTGTTCAAGTTCTCAGAACTCTTCATAAGAAGCTCATAACTTGCCTTGTTTTATTAAATCTTTTAAGCAGTGTATTAGATGTTCTTAAAGAGTGAGTGAAATGTCCAAATACCTAGAACCAAAAATTTAAATGTACAGTCTAGCCTCCTTAGAGTTGAGTTTAGCTACATTTACTTCTCTTTCTGAGTTTCATTGATGTTTTGGCAGAATTGAACACCATTTAATAGAAAGCATCCCGCATGTAATATTGGAGCTACCTGTAAGCCTGATAGAGGTAAGAGCTCCTTGGGGACAGACTGGCTAGCCTCTGTGTGGTGCTAATAAAACTGTGCAATGCTGCATGTCTAAATTAGCTGTGCTGACTTAGACTCTCCTTGGGACTTACTCAGTGAACCTTTATGTCTCAGAGAAGCAGTCTTTGATCAGATCTCTGCTGTTGGGAGCCCCCATCCATGGGCTGATGGAAGATACCATTTGGCTGACCCCATTCTACTTAGTTTAATTTTTCAGAGAAGCCTAATTTTAAACACTGAGGCCCAACAGCTCTGGGATTATGCAAACCTGATCTGGGAATGTGTGCCAGTTGCTACAAGGAAAGCTTTAATTTACCACTTATTTTCGTGAGCTTTTTCTCCCTGTCTACAGATGCACAGATGCGATTTCTTGAGGACAGAGTTTTCTGGGGGGATCACATCCCATGTGATGTGCTAGACTTCTTTATCTCTTTAATCTGCTCTGGTGCAATACAGGAGTAACTAGCCATGGCTAACCATGGCAGACAGACTAATCAGGAAGCCTGGAAATGAAAATCAGAACTCAATGCATTTCATTTTTATTCAGTGACTTAATACTGAATGAATAACTGAAATGTTTTGATAGAAAAAGTTTTCAAACTTTTATTTTCTTCTTTTTTTTTTCTTTAATGGTTACTGCAAAAAGCTCTGTGTACTGCAGTTACTTTCATCACCAAGGAACGGAGGCAGTGTCATATCAGCGGTTCCTTTTTTATTTTGTGCTGTTGGATTTCTTTCATCATCTTTTGGAAGAATTTCTAGCTCAGTGTGTCTCTGAGTACATATTTCTTCCCAGCTTTTTAATTTATGCCTCTCCTAATGAAGTTCTTGAGAGTCTTCAGCTGCATGTGACAAGAGTTTCCTGAATGCTAACCTGGGGCTGCATCCTTTTGTGGATCATGGTAATTGTGAGATGACTTACAAGAATGTTAAGTAGCTGCATTTTGCTTTAGGAAGCATACCAGACTGTCATTTCCAATCTGTGAAGAAACATAGGTATGTTACCATTCATCYGTGCTTTATTTCAGTACTTCCTACTGAGAGGAATTAATCTGGATTCTTTAACTTGTGAGACTATCCCTCCTCTATGGTAACAAATGGAGCAACACTTCTGGCACTTCCCTGATTTTAAAAGAAAATGTATGGCCACAAAACCATACATATTGAGAGAGGTCATGATTCTGGCAGCAATATCCAGCCTCGTACTTTAACACTCTTTCCAGTGATGAGTTTGTGGCAGCAGATCTGATCTTATGTTATGTTCACTATACAAGATGAGGGATGAAGAGGGAAAAATCAGTATGATCATTACAGTACAAATGCAAAATCTTCCATACCAAACTGCTTATCCAAGCAAACATCTCCAAGCACTTTTGTCTACTGTTGTGGTATTAAACTGCATATGACTCATAATCTAGCTCTTCTAAATCACTCTTTCAAATTCTGAATGCAACTAAAAAATCTGTAAAACATAAGTAATTGTATTAGCTCCTTAAATATACTGGGGGAAAAAAATGTACCTTTTCCATTCAATAGTTATTTGAAGTCATAAAAGCACATGAAAGATACACTGTCAGCAGTATAAAGGAGTCCTTCCCTCATGAGGTCAATTGAAATGTAAAGAAAACGTAACTGGCAATAATTACTCCAGAGACAATAAAAAGAAACAGGCCCACTAGCCTTGATTACTCAAGGAACTTCAGAAGACAGRAATAGCAGGAGTTATGGCACACACCTTTCCACAAAATGCCCAAAATGTAAAAAAAATGTAAAAAACTCTGTGATGTATAAGCAGATAGACAACATGGTCAAGGTCRCATTGTCACTCACAAGTGCCCCATGAAGTTCTGCTAGTTCAGTAAAGAGTCCAGATCTTTACCTATATTGGACTATCCTGATTTGTAAATCATATCTTACAAGCTGTCTTGAGATGTCATGACATTGCTTTACAGGCTTATGATACTCTGAGTCTCTGCTGTAATTTAACTGTTCAGGTCAGCAGGGCAGCACTGAAGCAAGCCATGCTTTGGCTACCAGATTCTTCAAGTGTAGATCACACTGCAGTATCTTTTCCAAGGAAAGTTGTATCAGCTGTTTGAATCCATACAGTTGTCTCCTTTTAAATCATGACCAACTTGAATTCATGCAGATGAAATATCTGTACATATTTATAATTATTACCCAATTTCAATCCCAACACCCAAACAGATGATTTTGGTAAAGAGGCTCTATCCCCACGTGCAGAAAACAGGGAAAAGTATTAATCGCAGCATCACAAAACAGGTGAGATCAGATCCAACTCTTGTGTAGTCCCATCCCACTGCTCAAAACAGGACCAGCTATGTCACATTGCTCAGGACCACTTCCAATCAGCTTTTGAGCATCTCCAAGTAAGAAGATCGAAGACCCATGGGACATTGTTCCAATGTTTGGTCACATCTCCTTTAGTCTACATGCATATTCATGTATTTTACTTCATGCCCACTGTCTCCTTTCCTGGTTCTACTTCCCTGAGAACAGCTTCCTTCCCCCTTCAGTCTGTCTCTCCCATGCTACTAGGACTCTATATACACTGATAAGGTATCCTGAGCTTTCTCTTCTGCAGGATAAGCAGTCCCAAATCTCTCTGTCCCTTTATGGCAGATTCTCCAAGCTTCAAGGTCTGAACCTCTTTCCTGACCCTCCACTGCACTCACCTCAGCAGACCCCTGTGTCTCCTGCATTGTATTCCAGGTGTGCCTTGACAATGCTGAGCATAGGGAAAGAATCACATCCCTCAATTAGCAACAGTCTTCCTAAAACAACCCATGGTGCTGTAGGCTGTATTTGCCCAAAGGGCTCATGTTCACCTTCAGATGTACCAAGACCAGCAAGTGCTTCTCTGCAGACCTGATTTTTAGCTTGCTGAGATCAAATGACTAAATCAAAGTAGAGATGGTTCTGCCCAGGTTTATCACACTTATAATCCTCCACAAAATTGACCATTGCTGCAAATTCTGAAATAAATGTGTGTAAACAGTAAAAAACTGCTATTTAGCTAACTGTAAACTGAAGTGTTTATGCTCAGTATTACATTTTCAGGTTTAACAACTGCCAAAATAACCATTTCCAGACATATAAGGTACACATTAGTTTTAACTACTGGGGTATTGGGATTCAGAATAATGTAAAATGTTGAATATGTTTTTCCACAAACACTGCAATTTATATTATGAGTTTACCTACAGCTATCCCACAACACTTTTTCAGTGGAATTTTGCTTTATTCTCTTAATACCAAAAGATAAGTATGCCCTACATGTCTGTTGATGGTGACTTTCCAGATAGATTTCTACTGAGCCATCATCTAGGCATTTCATATAAAAATAAGGACAGCAAATGTGAGAAAAAATATCTTCAAGACATATCAACATTATGTGTTATGCTATTTAAAGCAAATTTAAAAAGTGGAGATGAAAAGCCATTCACAAACACCCCACATACACTTTAAGAAAGGATAGAAAGAATACCAATATGCATTTAATTTTTGAAAAAAAACAAAAAAAAACACATGAATCGACTCCTTTGGTAGGGTAGGGCAGAGAGAGGAGATCTTCCACTTTTCCTCCCCTCAAGAGATGGCACCTGGCCCCCAACACAAATGAGCCTCAGCATATACTCATGCTGCTGAGGAAAGTTACTGGTGTCAAGAGACTTCCACCTACTTCTTGTATTCAGTTGTCTTGGTATCTTTCTAGCAGAAATAGAAAGGGCAAACCCACATGATTTGTGTAGGGAACATAGGCAGAAGGATAAGGGTTGWGCTGCACCCTCCTAAGCTGGGTAGCTTGAGCTCATGGTGCAATCTGTTCTGTGAAACATCCTTTCCCATGTTATTTCTGGCTGTTTCTGCAGTGCGTCATCAGATGCTATTCATACTACGAAGCACAATGATTGCATTGCTCTTTAATTCCCCTCAAGCTTGCCGTGACTGTTGATTAAACAGTATGTGGGCTATGATTAGCTTCAATGCTGCTGCAAAATTGACTCCTACCTTCTCAGGAGGATCACCATAGCAGACAATGATTTGCTTTTTTCCTCTTGAACCATGCTATCAGCTCTAGGACTGCTAATGTAGTATTCATTACATTAGTCAACCATTGAACCACTGAAAATATAGAATATGTCTTCTYTTTGGTCAGAACCATGAAAAATGAAAGTATTTTAGACTTTATCTCAAATTTCCAAATCATTTAGTCTTTATAACTGTTGCTGTTACAGTGATACATGTGTCCTCCTTCCAGCATTTCCACATTCTGCTTTCTCCCCAGAAAAGTACCAGACAGATACAGCTCAACATGTTCTGCTGTGACTTTCTGGCTTCCAATAGCTTTGGCTTCTGAATATCCTTGGTATCTGTTGGAAGTTTAGCTTATTCTGGCTGCTTTTCTCTTAGTGTCTATCTCACGCTTGGTATCTAGTTCTCATGATATCTGTAGGATATCTGTTGAAAAGTCTTTCAACAAGATTTTTATAAAGYCTCACCAAAATTTACATTTTGTTAAAATTGAGTGGTCTGTTCAATGGATAACAAAGTGATTGGGCAGTCATATCTAGAGGGCATGGGGGTAGCTCAGTGTTTTGATAGATAATGCCAATGAGTGATATCTCCCAGGGGTCCATGTTGGAACCAGTGTCATTTCATGTTGTCAGCAATGGCATAGACAAAGAGATGGAGGGCACCCTCAGCAATGACGATGACACGGGGCTAAGTGGTGCTGTTGACACTCCTATAAATACAGGATGCTCTCCAGAGGGACCTGGACCAGCTCAAGAAGTGGGCCCATGAGGCCTCAGGAGGTTTACCAAGACCAAGAGCAAGGTGGTGAGGTCAAACCAAGGTATTATCAATATAGCCTGGGTAATGAAGAGATAGGGAAAAGCCAAGAAAAACCTGGGGGATCTGGTGGGTAAAAATCTCAATATGCCCCAGCCATGGCACTCACAGCCCAGAGAGCCAAACATGTCCTGGGCTGCATCCAGAKCAGGGTGGGCAGCAGGGGAGGGAGGGGATTCTGCCCCTCTGCTCTGCTCTGCTGAGACCCCACCTGCAGGGCTGCATCAGCTCTGGGGTCACAGCACAGGAAGGACAGGGACCTGCTGGAATGAATCCAGAAGAAGGCAGTCATGAAGATGATTATCTCCTATGAYGGCAGACTGAGAGAGTTAGGATTTCTCAATCTGGAGAACAGAAGTCTTCAGAGACATTTTAAGGAAGCCTTCCAATACCTAAAGGGAGCCTACAAGAAGGTTGCAGAGGGACAYTTTTTCTAGCAATAAGAAAAGGCAAAATCTCTTTAAAATGAAGGAAAGCCATTTAAATTTAGATTTAGATTAGACATTAGGAAGAAATTCTTTACTATGAGGTTGCTGAGGCACCGCAACAGATTCCCCAGAGAAGCTGTGGTGTCCCACCCCTGAAAGTATTCAAGGCCAACTTGGATGGGGCTTTGAGCAACCTGGTCTAGTGGAAAGTGCCCCTATTCCCTGCATCAAGCACCAACAAAACAGAAGAACAACACAAGAGAAGCCAGTGGCTGGAAGAGAACCCACATAAACTGAAGACAGACACATTTTTAAACATTAAAGTCATGTTTTAAACAGTGAGAATGTTTAATCATTGGAGTAAAATTTCAAGTGAAGTGATAAATGCCTCATTTTGTGTTATCTTCAAACACAGGCTGCTTTTCTGGCACATATTTTAACATGTACAAGCTATATGCCAGAGAAGGGCAAGTTATCCTATGCTCTGAGCAGGTATAAGGGAGAGAAATTTAATATTGGTGATATAGGGAGATTAGAGAAAATTATGCTCATTCTTCTTTAATCTCATCTGTGGATTAATACAAGTGTGATTGCAWGCCCAAAATTGAACACCAAATGTCTGACTTGGTCATTTTTATCAGTATAATTTGAGAGTACATATTCTGAATATCTGTATTCTTTCATTGCTTCACTGGGGTCACAAAGTCATTTTACAGTAATACCCCCTCCTTCGCACACCTCCCCCTCCGCTCCTTAGACCAAATGGAAGAACTTCAGAACAAAGCACATGTCCTCAAGAGACCACTAAGAATTTCTGTCTCTTTTAAAAAAAAATCATCCCAGCCCTGGAAATTCATTAGTGGTTGTTTATTTAGTATAATGGCTCAGCTCCTTTCTCATTACTGAAAAGTTCCTTCCAAAGTAATAATAGTTTTTCACTCTGGACAATGTGGGGTAGCTCATGTTTCTGTTATGCTTGATGTGCCAATTTTTACACATAACAGAAACATGAGCTACTCCACATGTGCCACCATATAAGAATCAGCACAGCAATGATTACTGGAGACTTTCACTGGTACTGAGGTAATGTAAAATGCAGTAGTGATTCTAATTATTGTCTGTAGCATTTCCCATACTAGAATCCTAAATTTTCTAGACAGAATAGTAACAGTTCATAAAGAATTCTTTAAGGATCTGCTTTCCATTAACAGCCAATCTTGCTATTTTCTTGCTTTTCAAATCTCCTTTTAGGTTGGCACAAAACAAGACCAAAGAAACAGTAATTTTAGTTTTTAGGACAGGATCTTGTTTTCTGAAAAAATAAATAAACATAATTTTAAAAGACGCACACTGAGACCAACTAAAGTCACAGCTGTTGTTGCATTGTAACACTAATGAAATCAGAAAGTAAAGTTCTGAAAAACCTAAAACTTCATGAGAAATTGACTTTTCAAAGTGGTTTTATGAAGAGATTAAGCAGGTTTACATTGTTCTTTTATGGCAATTTTGCTAAAAATCAACTAGTTTCCTTCAGCTAAAATTACTTTTGTTCTGACAAAAGAGAAAAAAAAATCAATAAACTAGAGCCAGTGCAATTGTATTTTGAATTCAATAGATTAATCCCAATTTCTATTAGTTGAGGATGAAGTGAAACACTACTAAAAAATGCCTACCTTACCTTTTAAGCTACTGGAGCTGCTCAGAAAACATTATATTCTATTACTTTTCAGGACTGTATTGCTATGTTTATCCTTATTAGGATGTTCTAACAAAATCTATATAGATGGTGGTATTGGCTGTGTGTCCAKCATCCAAGTGTGCTGCCTGCTTTTGATTATTTCTAACATTCACTCTGTGCTATCCCTCTTCTTAGCCTTCCAAGGAGATGTTTGAACAAAAAAAAAAAAAAACTAGTTACCTTCAAAAACTCCCTGTAAGAAATTAAAGCAGTCCTTAAATCTTGGTAGCACAGGAAATCTACAAAGGAGGTATAGTATTTCTCTGAATCCTGAACTGTGTTTTATTTCATGGTGTGTGTATGCAGTGGTTACAATATGAGAGCTGAGCATTCTGTGTCATGATTTAATATTTTCTTAACTTTCCCTTCTGTCTTTTAATGTGTTTCTGTGTACTTCAAGAAGTTCCCACTTCCAAAGATTTTCATCTCTTAGATGAAAGTTGGGCATTAGCCATTCAGTAGCAACAGCTTGGAGAACCACAAGGAGAACAACATTTCATCAGGAATTGATCTAGACTCCCCATTGATGGGTGCTAATAGCAGGGAGCAGTTGAGTTGGAGGGATTAATTCTCCATGTGCTCCAGTTATCCAAAATGTGCAGAGGTTTCTTGGATAAAGTCTCATACAATAGGTGTCCGTTTCCAAAGCAGACAAAAGTGGAAGAAGCAAAAAAAAGTAGCTTGGGAATTTCCCTACGAGGAGTTGAGTGCTATTTCTTAGTGATGAGCTCTTTCACCACACATCAAATCCTGTGCTCATTTTTGGGCCCCTTACTGCAGGAAAGGCACTGAGGAGCTGGAGAGAGAGTCCAGAGAAGGGCAATGGAGCTGGGGCAGGGTCTGGAGCACAAGTGCTGTGAGGAGCAGCTGAGGGAGCTGGGGGTGTTTATCCTGGAGAAAAGGAGGCTCAGGGGTGACCTTATCACTCTCTACAGCTGCCTGAAAGGAGGCTGTGGCCAGGTGAGACTCAGTCTCTTCTCCCAAGTAACAACTGAAAGAAGAAAGGCAATTGCCTTAAGATGTAAAAGGCAGGGTTTAAATTAGATATTACGAAAAAAGTTTTTTTCACAGCAAGTTTTGTAAGTCATTAGAAAAGACTTCCCAAGGAAGAGATGGAGTCATCATCCCTGGAAGTGTTSATAGACCATGAGGATATGGTACTTGAGGACATAATGTAATGGTGAACATGGTGGTGGTGCTATGTTGACAGTTGGATTTGACGACTTCAATGGTCTTCACCAACCTTTATGATTCCATGATTCTTCTACTTATGAAGCAGGCAACAGCTTCACCATCTCAGGAGACCAGATCATGACACCCTTTTCTCATGGCATGAGCAGATAAAAGAGATAGATAACAAAAGCCTGCTTTGAACATGGATGACAAATCCCWGCCTGCCAGTTATCTCAATCAGTAAGTATTGTCTATGTATAACGTGCACAGCATGCAAGGGTTCTCACAAATAAATGAGACATTCATGTTCCAATCCTACACATCCATGTGTTGACTTGTAATCATACATCTTCTGTAATCAACCTGCATAAAATTTAAACTCACTGCTTCTTTGCCTCTTCTGCAAAGAACACTTTAAATATATGAAGGAAGAAAAGCAGGGAAATTGACACATGCTCTTCAGCCCAAATTTGGTAGTAAGGTAAATTCAAAACACATCTTTATAACTTGGTACTTTAGGAGAGGATCAATACAACCATAGACTTCRGGCACAATAAATACTCATGACTGCCATGATACACATTTGTTTGAGGAAACTTTTCCCTAGACACTTCTACTGATGCAGTGTGAGCTCTCAGCCTCCTCACCTGCCAAATGAATGCTGCAGGATGTCACATGCAGAGTGTCTGTTTCCTGCCAGGCAATGCCCTGTGACCCTTGGCAGCARGAGCCTCTTTCCCTTCAGCCTTGCCACGTTGCTCTGTGTCCTCTCTTGGTGAGAGTTGAGAGTGTTGCTCCCTTGGAAGGTCTTGGCCTGAAGCCCCAGGTAGGAAGGATGTGATGTGCAGCATCTTTGTTGGAGATAAAATGCAATTAGCCTGGAGGATGTGTGAGTAAAGGAAGCTTACAGGAAAATAGAATCACATGACTCTGATGAAGCATTTAAAAGCCCTTGTCTCAAAAATAGGATAAAGTGAGTTAGAGTGCAGGAAAGCTGAAATTCTTGGGCATAGCCTTTCTGTGTAGCCCAGGTCTCATAACCTATCAAAATGTATCTTTAGCCTCTCTGAATTCTCACAAATAGGGTGGTTGTGACGCCTTTTCTGTCTTTTCATGTGAAGTCACATCAACTGCAGATCTAAACTGCACTAATTTTGAAGACATAGAATAAAAAATTATGCTTATAATAGTACACCTTTATATAGTGTACCATGTCTGTATAAAATTTTCAGTTAGAGTAAAGGAAGATTTCCATCTGTCTGCAATTTTTATTTGGTTTTGGTATCAGTGATTTTCAGTATCACATCTGGATTTTTCATTTTCAAATACAGTATAATTTTTTACTGATTTAAAGAAGTCAAACTCCTCTTACTTACATGGTCCTTCCATAACTGAAGAGTATATTGATTTTCTGTGTTGAAAAAAATTAATTAGAAAAGTTTTGTCTTACCAGATTTGCATGTCTTTGGTGGTTTTATGTATTTGGTTCAAGCAATTTTATGACTGAAGTTGACACTATAGGTAGACAGGAAACAGTACATTGGAATAAAAATATAATAAAAAGTCAGGCAAGGAAATGAATTGAATAAATTCAAAATTATTTGCAGCAGAGCAACTTTCCCAGAAGGTTAGCATACAAAATTAATTTCACAAAGGTTATTTTTACCAATTTTGAAATTTCATTTGGAACACCCAGCTTGGATGTAATGTTAAAATTGAAAGTAATGGTCACAGCCTTGTAAACAGGAAAAGTCTGGTGTAGTATCACATGATAACATTATTTGGATTAATTATGTCACAAAAAGAACAGAATTTTGGCCATACAAATTGATAGCAATTAAGGATATAAAAGTGTTTTCAAAACGTGTGATTTTTATTCACTAATATTTATGTTTGCTTACATCAGTGCAGAATAATTTTATTTCTGCTTTCCCTCTTCTGGCCTTTTGTTGTGACATTACAGAGAAATTAAATTGATAAAAATACCTCCCAGCAACGGGTTCAATTGACATTTCAGGGATTTTCTCATACCACTATTCAGATAGCTATATGCCACATTTCCTTGAGCAGAGGAGAGAAATGAAATTTCTGCAGGATTATTTGCAAGGCCTAAGTGGACCAGAGCTGTTCCCTGTGGACCCCACTTCCTCTGCGTGCTCAGGCTATGATTAGGGCAAGCCTGGAGGGGAGCCATCCTCACTTCAGGAAGCCGAGGTGAGCAGGCACTGACCGCGGTGTGCTCTCTCCCTCTCGGCAGATCAAGAGCCATCCTGGTTTGCTCCCAGCTTCCTCACCAGGATGTAACGATGCATCCAAGCCATGAGCCATTTCCTTTGATTGCACCTCCTCTGCTAGTGGTCAGCTAGATAAGGGATGTTATACAGCTTCACAATCTCTTTGATGGACACAATTTATCAAAGAGACATCCTACCCTTCCTTGTGCAAGTAGGACTACGTGGGGCTGTGTACGTGCTCCCAGTCAGGGGACACTCAATTGCCGAGGCAGCTCTGCTTCTGCTCAAGAATTGCCTGGTGGTGGTACAGCACTGACACAGCTCCCAGACTTGGTACCAGCAAGAATCCACAGTGACTTTTTTAGAATTACATACTACTTGATCCCTTGGAATTTTGTCACATGTCACCTAGATAKCTTAGGCATGTGCTTGCTTATTTTCAGCAATTATAAAGTCATCCTCATTAGTGATCATAGACGTTCATTTAAAAAAATGGCACTGAAGTTAAAAGAAGGTGGCAAATAGGCACAGATACCACACTGTATGATAATGTACATAGAAGATAATTTGTCCACAAAATTTACAATTTAAAAGCCCTGGCCCCCGACTTTATTTTTGCAGCCTGCTTCTGTTCCCATTGAYAGTATAGGGATTACAGCCCCAGCTCAGGTCATGCAACAGGGATGCATGATACCCATCTGAGAAGTGTATGAGACAGCATCTAGGCCCAGGCAAGGGAGGAGATGCTGAGAAAATGTTGGTTAGCTGAAGAGGCAGTCTTCAGGTCATCGGAATATTTTTGAGATCCTAACTGTATATTTTGGCAAAGGAGTACTTAAGGAGGAAGCATCAAACAAATGTTGTTGTTTTGTGTGCATTGTTTTGTAGCTTCTTTTTTCAATAAGATTATTTTGTGTATCAGGGACGGTATTAAAAGCAAGGAAATGCTGACTGAAAAATGAGAAACCTGGGAGTGGTTGGTACCACAGGTGCACGGGAAGTAGAAGGAAATGAGAGGAGGAAATCTCATCCCAAGATTCACCATTAAAAAAAAATAAGCCTTATAGATTAAAGTGACAAAATTCTCATCTTCACATCTCTCTTCCTCTTCATATGGGAGGGAACTAAAGTTGTATAAAGGCAGCCAGTACTGTATGCAGATGGGGAGCAGTGAAATCAAGAGAGAAAAGAGCCTTTCTGTTGTGGCCAAATGATACAGAGAAGAAGGGAAAAGGGGAAGAAAGCGAGGAGCAAACAAGAATTATTARTTAAACAATTAAGAAGTTAATTCATTTATAATCCTGGGAAGAGCAAATGGAAGTACTCAACAACCAGACTAAATCATATAGCTATATTCCATTTAAATATTCTGGCCAGTCTGCCCTTGTTATGGAGCAAGAGAAAGAAGTAGGAGCTGTCAAGGTTTTGCCAGTACCACCTAGAAAACTAAAAGCATCAAACCCTGTATGTACTGCTGTTGAAGAACACCATAAATTTACTTTTCATTTAACAATTCAACACATACAGGATGTATCAGGCAAATAACAGCATTAAAGCAGAGAATAAAAATTAGYGTATTCCATCACTTAAAAAACTGTTAATGATAAACATTTAATATGCAAAATAAAAGTAGGCAGAGGGTCAGCCATGCACTTGATAAAACTTTTCTTTTGATATTTTAAGAAAAAAGCTGCTTCCATATATGATGCAAATTGTATTCCATGAAGGAGAAAGATATGTGGTTTTTGCTAAATTAAATGCAAACTTCATGAAATAGTAAGACACACAGTGTTTACTGGCATATTACAAGACTTCYATTACAATCATATACTCATCTTTATTATTAAGTAGATTTATTATTGAATTTCAAGATTCTCAATACTCAGAAAACTAGTTTCTAGTATTTTGTGCTCAAATTTTATTCTTTCTTTTTCTCCTAGGGAGGCATATTTTGTTTCTGAAGTTGACCGTACTCACAAAAAGGAGTACATTGTGGCAATATTAAAATGGAACAGACCACTGTTAGATGACAATTCTTTTAGATTGAATGACAGCTTAGCTTACTTTGTTTCAGTAATCTGAATTTTTCTCTAATCTGAAATTTCTCCAATTATTTTTATAAAATTCTTAATGGTAAAATTTATGTGAAGATCTGGCACACAATCTACATATGTAAGGAAGCTCACATAAGTTACGGCTGAGATTTGTTTCCTCTTTCTTTTCAAATAGAAGATGTTCAGAAGGGGTCTCATATGATGTGGTAAAAACGGCAAGATTCTGAAAATTTGTGTCCTAACCCCGCGAAGCCCTGGACATGTACTTAACATTAAGTTCTGGGATCTTAAGTAGAGCCATTGTGASCATTGAATTAGCAAGTATAAGTTTGCTCAAGTGACCTGATGGATTAGAGTCAATATTTTCTGCAGAGAAGTCACAGCTGCTCATCCCTGGAAGTGTTCAAGGCCAGGCTGCATGATGCTTTGAGCAACCTGGGTAGGTGGAAGGTGTCCCTCCCATGGCAGGGGATTTGGAACAACAGGATCTTTAAGATTTCTTCCAATCCAAATCATTCTATGATTCTATGATCCTATGGTTTTCTGCATCTTACACAATGGAGATCCTTAGATCAAGATTTAAAAGTAAATTCAAATAAAACATATAAAATTTCCACCCTAATGCAACTATACCTTTCACAAAATTTAATTTTACTTTTCAGTACCACAGGTTAAAAAAGGTAAGGTATTCAACATTTTTAACTGCATATGACTGCATAAAATCCTGAAACATTGCTATATTAAAACCTAAGGAATTCACACACCCGGTCCAGAAATCCCACACTGTCCAATCCCTGCCTTCAGGAAGCTGCAAAGATATGTGCTCTGTAAGTACAGCAAATATGTGCTCTGTAAGTACAGCAGGTTTTGGCACTGCATTAATCATACAGAAAGAGTGCTTTGAATTGTTTTGTAGACTTCAAGCTGCTAAGCTAGGGCTGTTCAAGGATATGGCAGAGCTTAAACTGAGGTGTACAAGATTCCCTTTCAGTCCCCATTTTGTAGGGACTGAAATTGTCCCCATTTCTGTGCGTATTCTGAGAAGATATCCTGTGGGCTGGATAGAGATGAATACTAATCAGATGTAATGATTAGGGTGGCAAATATCTAATTATTTTATCTTCCACTGAAAAGTTTGACCAGGCTGATGCTGAACTGCTACGARCTCAAGATTGCTGTGATTGTTACTTAATACGTGCATTTCCTCATATTCCAATTTGTTACGGTAACAATGGAAAGAGACATTAGGAGATACTTCCTGTACCCTAAATTTAACTTCCATATGTTTCCTTTTTTTCTGTATTTCAAGATCCCTCTTTTTTTGCTTATATCATTGCTGAGGTGAAGTTTGATTTTACACTTTGTTGACAACATCCAAATTTCAAAGAAACACAGTCTGACTTTTTCTGCCAATTCCAAACCTGATTCTTATTTTGAGTAAAGTGCTGAATGAATTTCAGCTTATACAGAATTTTCATTCAGTGCCAGGACTATTATTACATGTATTTTGRTGATGTCAACTCATCTTCCTGGGTCTTCTTTTCTATAAAGATCCAGATAATGTGGTCACTTCTTTGGTTATGCTAGGATAAGAAAAATATTGAGGATACTATTGGAATAAGATCCCGATATTACCGGGTGGAAYGTGCCTGGGCTCGTCTGGCCCTTGCTGCTTGACCAGAGGCGGCAACTGTGGTGGTTTCACCTCAGAGACACCCCTGGGTACCTGTATGTTCCAGTTAGGCACTTGGAACAAGTCCAGGCAAGCAGGAATTCAGTTTTTRCCTCTGATGGAAAGGCTTTAGGTGAGGTGAAGAGGAAAAGGACATGGATCCTGATGGAGGGTCTTGATCCATAGCTTTATTCCTGGGCACACAGGCCTCTGAATGTTGCGACAGCTCCAATAGAACAGCAACCGCATGGTCTCAGCATCCTTTTAAGCCTGTGGAAAGGGGGAGGGGAAGRGGTAGGTGTGCCACCAACCAGATGGGAGCGGGGGAGTCTCAGGGGACAATGACACCTAGACRGGCTGTCCTGGTTTAGAGCAAATTTGGGAGAGAATCCCTAAGGGACTCTGGTAATAAAGCAAATTCAAATGGCCCCTCCCCCCAACTGGTCTGGGAGAGAATACCTCCGTGGAGAAAGGTGGAAAAAAGCTGTTAATAAATAGTAAAACCTAAACAATATTAAAAAATAAGACTTCTTGCCACTCTAAAAGAGATGACAAACTGAGAAAACCCTGTCCCCAGGTTGCGGCTCAGCTCACTCAGTCTCTGATCAGTCCCTCCAGTGCTGGAAATGTCGCAGGCCAGGCCCGGCCCGGTGGGCCAGAGATGTGAGCTGCCGGTGCTCCCTTGGGTGTCCAGTCCAGAGCAGGTTTTAAGAGGTCCAAAGAAAAGGAAGAAAAAAAACACAGTCCAGGGAACTTCTTTGCCTCAGCTAGYTAAAACTAACTAAAAGCAAAAAGGAGAACTCTGTCCCGCTGTCTGTCCATCCGCAGACAACAACAGTCCAGGAGGAGGAACGTGGAGGAGTGAGTGCAGTGTCTGGAGGAAGAAAACTGCGCACTTCTTCTCTCCCCCCTTCACTCTCTGGAACACGTCTTAAAGGTGCAAGACTTATTATTCAGCATAAACAGAACAAGATGATRAGGGATAAAAACATCATATAGTGAACCCAGGACACAGGCGAATGACCCCAGGGCTGAGAAACATCTTTTGAGCTCCACCAACCAGACGATGCCCTTGCTGGAATGTTAAGATTGACTGACAGCACTTAGAAAGGGGGCAAGGGGGATGGGAAGGAAGAGGCTGGCACACCTGAGGGACTGGGATAGGTGAAACAGGATATTGCTTCACGCTGCAAAAGAATACTAAAGAGTTTGAGCATTATACATTCTATGTTGGACGGGAGGTTTATCAGAAATAACAGATAAAGATTTTTCAATCAGGAGGTGATTGAGCACTGGATCAGGCTCCCCAGGGAAGTGGCCATGGTACSAAGCCTGACAGAGTTCAAGAAGCATTTGGACAGTGCTCTCAGGTACATGGTGAGATTCTTGAGGTGTCCTGCACAAGGACAGGACATCTGCACCAGGACACCTTGAGCTGTTGGACTCAATGATCCTTATGGGCTTCTTCCAACTCAGTTTATTCTAGGATTCTAGGACTAATCCTCAGTGTATCCTGGCAAAACAATGCTTCTTTCACTGACAGAGCAATTGGATGGTGCTTGCACAAWAATATTGACTTGCTTGTTCATGGGGTTTGATTGATGTCTAGGAGTCTGAAAGGTGCTAACACACTACTATCAGTAGTCTGTTGTGATAAATYAAGTGTCAGTCTGCATGAGCTGCTGTTTAACATCCCACCTGATTAAATTCTTAGGCATATAAAGGTGTTCCACTCCAAGCAGTTTGAAGGGCAGTAAACTTGTTAAGGAGTTAAAGACTCAGGTTCGCATCCCTGCGGCACATGTCTGTTCTTCTGTTGGGTATTCAGCAGTGAGCCCCTCTTAGATTCTCCTTGGACACAAACCACTGCAMAAAAGCATCCATCCCAGCAGAATGTTCAGCCTCCAGCAGGCAAACCCAAAGCTATCATCTTTCTAGCCAAATAATGTTTGCATATTTCCATATAACATAACAGTTCCAGAGAAGATCCGTAAAAGAACTTGGTGATCTCTGTAGGAAATATTTGAATCTTCCAYGTGTTACATGGATGTACTAATCTGTGGGCTGTTGATTATTTGCAGAGAGAGTTTCTATCCATTTTCCAATCAGGAAAAAGAGTACCTCTCTTGGGAAAAAAACCCCAACATTAATAACCTGGATATGGCTCTTTTTTTGTTGTTTTTTTTGCAGTCTCTATCTACTTCCCTGAAAAGCAGTAGGGAACACCATGGTCACAGCATTCAGGGTCACAGAATATATCTCCAATTCCAGCTGGAAAACACAGGCCTGTAGACAAATATTTTTAATATTCATTGAAGTSTTCCTGTGAGCTGACTAATTTTATGTGTTCAGTTAGATTTTCTGGAAAGTTCAAGGAAGAAATTCCAGGCATCGCAAGGGAAACCAATGGCAAATATAGGGGTAAAATTACCCCAGATCCCACGCCAGGTTTGAAGTTCAGTCTCTGGCTTATTTCCCCTTGGCAGCAATACAGATGCATTTTGGCAATGTAAATTTTAGCTGTACTGTGCAGGCAGGGAACTTATGGGCAACAAATAGTTCAGCACAAGTACCTGACAGGAATTCAAAACTGGCTGTTTTGATTTGCAACAACAGTTCGACTGTACTTGTCTTGTTTTGAACCATCAGTGGTGYTKGTGAGTTTTTTCACCACCTGAAAACAAATAAACCAGGAAAATACTCTTTATAGCCTCCTCAGTTCTCTACTACAGCTGACAACCATGACTTCTGCAGTTTTCCTGAATTCTGGCTCAGGGTGGGTGTAAAGACAAGGAAAGTGTGTGTGCAGTGGATGTTTAGCTCAAAACTTGTATGACTGTTCTACAGTGTCACAAATATCATCTATTTTCTCCCTTGGGATCAAGACCAGATGGACAGKGGCTTCTACTGAGCAGAATTAATCCTTTATGTAGCTAATCAACTCTTGAACTTTTTCTGCCAGAGAAAAAGACATTAGAGAGAAGGAAATGCCTGGTTAGGCCTCATTAAACAGCTGCTGCCAGGCACTGTAAGATCATGGATAATGAGGACCTTACTTTTCAAGGAGTTGAGTGTTTAGGTCTTTATGCCTTTCTGGTCCAAGGATTGGTGCAAATTTCACCCATCTGGAGTTTTTCTAATGGCTACAAAAAAGTGTGCATCTGATTTTATCTTCAGACTGGTTTATGACCCTTTTCCTACCCATACTCTTCTCAATAGTATCATGTTGCTTGGCTATTTTTGTCCAAACTGCTTGCTTGGGCTTTTTCTTTCTAGCATATAGCTCACATTGATGTGAAAAAAATCTGAAAACTGCTACAATACACTGCTTTTGCTTACTCGAGGTTGGGTTTATCTCTTTAATTATTATTTTTAAGGTCTGGCTATCAGTTCTTCCTTCTAAATCAATTGAAAGATAGAGATTTCCTCTCTGGTTTTTGTCTCTCTTATCTAGCAAGACTTTTCAGTCCTTCAAAAATATGTGTGTTTCTGCCCTCTACTTATTGAATGAAAAAGARCTACAAAAAAGTGCTGAGATATGCATTCGAGGAAAAGGTTTAATAAATCTTTCTAAAGCAAATGGAAGAACATGTGATATCAACTCTTCAAAATTTGTATTTGCCATCAGAAGAAAGAACTCTTTAGGAAGAAAACACTTATTGGCATCTAGTAGTGGCAGGCACATTAAGGTTTAATGCCTATTCTAAAATGTGTGTTATCAATGAATAAAATAACACCTGTCAATCCACCATCCTTAAAATTAGCACTTCCAAATGCCTTTCCAAATGTTATGGCTTGACACAGGGTTTAGTTGAAGAAGGAACCAGAAGTGCTTTCTCTCTATGTGACCAGTTTTTCAAGAGAATGATCTCTGCATTATCAATTGTTTCAAGAGAAAGCAAAAGTGCTTTCTCTCTCCAAGATCCCTAGATGATCAATTACTTATTGAATTGATCGACTTATTGTTGTTATCCTCACATTARTGTCCCTAGTCTTGTTTCCTTTGGATAATTCAGAATTTTCTCTCTTTTCAGTCTGTCTAGATGCACAAACTTTGGTAATCTCTGTACTACCACTCATGGGCCTTTAAATGCACTCTTGTGTTTTACAGTTATTTCAGAGGTGTTGAGGTTTGACAATATCTTATTCAAAAAACAGTTATCTACTATCTACTGCTGTAAAACAGGAGGGACAGTACTTTGGTGGGTTGACCCTGCCTGGAATTCTCTCTCCCCTCTCCCTTCCTTTGAGCTTTTTCCTCTGACTAGACCCAGTATGTTAAAACCCTTTGGTCAGTTTGGATCAGCTGTGTCCCTTCCCAATATCTTGCCCACCCCCAGCCTACTGATGAGGGGGGAAATGCTGGAGAGGCAGCTCTGATGCTGTGCCAATGCTGCTCAGCACCTGCCAAAAACAGGRTGTGTTACCAACACCTTTCTGCCCACCAAAACAAAGTACACCACTGGGAGGGCTGCTATGGGGGAAATAAACTCCATCCYACCCAGATCCAATAGGAGTTTGTGAAGGTATATAATTTCTGTTCTCAATGTCTACACCCTGGATTTCTTAATGTTGACATGGGATCCTGAAAACAAGCACCTTCTCTTGAGAAGTCCAGATACTTGATTATTTGACAGATAGACAGGAAGAATTTGATGGGAAAATGTCTAGATGGAATAATTCATCAGGAAAGACTGAAGTACTAAATGACAGTTAAAAGGGAAGAGGATGAGCCCTTTTCTACTTGAAAAAAAAATCTGTGAGCAGGAAGTTACTGCAATAGGTACAGACTTAAATAAAAATAATAGAGCCTCTTAGTCACCATGTCCATTTCCTTATTTTAATAAACTGAGATCAGTAGCTTAAATAGTTTTGGAAGGATCATGCTGAAGATCAGAGAAACAGTGCCTATACCAAATGCTAGCATGTGTCTCTGTGGATATAGCACATCTATTTCTGTTAGGTTCTGTTGCTCCATCTTTTGGACATATTCCCATTTAAGACCACAGCTAAATGCACTGCACTGAAGCAATGTACAATCATGTTAATTATAGACTCCAGTACTGCAATGTTTATTTCTAAAAACAACAAATATGTCAGCATGATCATTTTATATTATTTCAATTGCAAGTATAATCAGAATTAGTCTATTTTCTTTCAAATTCTCTCCTTTTTCCTCCCTCTCCTCCCCAGTCACAAAGATTCACTTCTGATCATGCAACAGAAAGAAAACTTCTGAATTTCCTTCAAGAGAGCTTTTGTTTTCTTGATGTGTCTCTGTTTTACTAAAATGCAGTGTGCTCAGGACCCAGCACTAATAGGTGGTCACAATTAAGCAAGAGCTAAATTCACTCACAGAACATTTCAAGATTATACAATCCCAATAGTCTTCTTGAAAAACTCTCGAAAATATTAACTTAGGAGTATCATAGGCATGCATAGTCTATTATGGTTCAAGAAGCATGCAGCAAAAACTGTCTCTTCAAAGACTAATTTCAGGGCAAACAAGCTGGGAAATCAAAGTGAATGAGAGACAATGACAGACAGAACTCATACAAATTTTAGAAAACTAGTATGCAAATCTAGAAAAAAAGACTAAACCAAGAATGGGACCAGTGTAGAGAAGGCTGAACCAGGCTCTGTTGAGTGGCATCCATTGATGTGACAAGAGACAAAGGGCATGAACTGAAGCACAGGACATTTCCTCTGACATTTCCTCTGACATTTTCCTTCTTACTTTGAGGCCGACCAAGAACTGGCTCAAGTTGTCCAGGGAGGATGTGGAGTCTCTGTCCTTGGAGACATCCAAAAGACATCTGAATGTGGTCCTGGGCAATCTGGTCTSGGCAGGCATCCTCAAGCAAGGGGCTGTACAAGGTGACCTCCAAAGGTCCCTTCCAGYTTCTGCCTCTCTGTGATTCTTAGATGCTACAACAGATTGAACAGCATGAAAGTAATGCAAGATTTCTGATGTTCAATTTTTAGCTTCTCTCCCAGGCTTGTGAGTAGTTTTTACTTAGAAAGTGTTATTTAGTTTGGGGTAATTTTTATACTGTGTATTGGCATGAAGAACAGTGCTTAGCTGTCTGGATTTAACAGTAGTACCATTAGTTTACAATACAGAATAGGCTATATATTGTGGTAATCCTAATAATTGGTAGTTTTGTGTTTGTTTTGTTCCACTACAACATTGTAATTGTGTTCATTCATTCTGTTTGTCAACAACTTTTGTTTTAAATTCGTCCTATATGCTCAGCTCTTCAAAGGTTATTTTGGGAAGGCAAACCATATTACTCTGTGTTGTACCTATTTATATGCAACATGGTCCTACAAAGATCTGAATTTTCAATATCCCCTTTTTATTCATTTTAGTCTAATTCTTCTTCTCACATGTTTCGTTGTTTGTCTATTTTTTCCCAAAAGCTTTCTGTTTCAATATACAGAATATTAATGCAAATTACATTCTGTGTTAAAAAGAAGTTTCTTTGGGCTGCAGCATTCCTGGAATGTAAGCAAGCAATTGGACATACAGGCAACCTATTTTGCCACTAGAGAAGTAATTTTTTCACATGTTGTCTCTTTCACTTTTTTTACCCATTTTATTCCCAGAGATCTCTAAGCCTATCCGTCTGCACATTTTCCTGAATTTATTATTAAAATAAATCACTGGTTAATTTTCCTTCTGCCATTTCAGCAGTAAGAGAAGGAAATGAACACATGAAACAAAATACCATTTCTTCCTGATATCATCTTCTAACCAGTCTTTCTTAGTGATTAACTATGCTTTTTCTTAAAATTCAAAATGATTTTCCTATCCCTTGAAAGTCTCTTTTCTCAGCTTCCATGTGTTTTGAAGATCTTTTCTCTCCTCAATATGTTTTTGTCTTCTCCTTATTCTAAGGATTCCTACAATATGAATACCACTGAAAACTGATTTTCCAAAGGAAAAAGAGAATAAGAGTATTGGACTGCCTTTTTCTGTTACAATCTTTGGCCCTACTGTCCCTTGAGTTCAAATGAGGACAGCACAAGAATCAGATGTTCCCCAGTTTCTGCACTGAAAATTTTGTGGAGCCATAGCCATAATGCAGATATGATAATGCAGATATGATGGTAGTGTTTTTTGCTAATTCTTTTATGTTTAGAGCAATTATTACATTTTCTTAAGGGAAACATTTCAGCAAACTAAGTTTTAAAGCTCGCTTTGCTATAAATGGAATCTGTGTTTAGCTTAAAAGAAATGAAGGAAATGAGCAAATGGTACTAAAGTTCAGGTGTAAGATGGCAGCAGCCATTCACCCCCTAACTTCTACAATTGTTCTTTTTAAATTTCTTCAATTCAGGTTTTGCCATTGCTAAGACAGAATTTTTATTTTCTGAAAATATTCTACTTTCCACCTATAATGGCAGTCCTTCTAGTTCTGTTACTAAGTAGGAATTTAGACAGCTGAAATCCTATCATGAATTGATTAATCAGGTTTACAACCCAGACAGAAAAAATGTAGCCTTTATTTGATTTGTGTGTGGCTTAATCTATAGTGTCTTCACTCRGTAATTTTTTATTTCCATCTCTATTGCTTGTGCTTCTGGTGTTTCTTCCTACTAAAGCATTTATATCTGCATAGTTATGTTTTTTCTGCCTTTTTAATTGCACTGGTAGCTCAAGCAGAACTCCACACCTTTGGTTCCATTAGCAAACACCACAAGCTACTACACATAACTGTTATCTGTGATCCTGAGGCAAATTTTATTTTAAAAGAATTCTGAAGCCCCTCAATCTCAGCTTTTCTAATTTGTCATATGTGATCCCTCTGTATCCTACAGATCACTTCAGCAATTTTTTACTAAAATAGCACTGCTGAATTTCTAAGATTTCAAATACAGAGAAAAATCGCAATCTTTTTTTTTCATTTAGAAAAAAAATGTTAATCTCTCCATCTTTATTAAGTTTGCCCCTTTTTTGAAATTTCTGATTTATTTTAGGCAGTATGAGGTTTTACATCTTGTTTGTTCTTTCTCTTTTTGACAAATACCAAGATGGGTTTTTTTCCTAAACTAAGGAGTTCTGCAAGATTCTGATATCTCATGATATGGAATACCCTGAACATCATCAAATGCTCAAAACATATTGCTACTTAGAATTCTATTTACTAGGAACAAAAAGGTTTTGTTTTGGTATTTTGGTGGTTTGGGGTTTTGTTTGATATTTTGGTTTTTTTTGTGACGCTTTTATCACAAAAGAAGAAGGAAAAAGTACTCCATGATGTCTTGGTAGCGGAAGACACCTTCCTTTCAAGAAAAGGTCTACAGAAAGAAAGCTGATTTGTGCTGAGTGAAGCCAGCATAAAAAAAGGGTGTAACCCATGATGCAACCCATGCCTTCCTCATGTATGACTTTGGCAATTTACTACATTTCAAAGTGTAAGTTCTGCATCCTTAATTTTACCACCTGGCAACAGGGCCAGGATCAAATCTCCTTCCCCACTGTATCATTCCAAAAGGGTATACAAATCCTGCAAAAGATCTGTAAAAGAGAGTTTGCTCAGAAGCTTTTTGGAGGGCCTCTTGGGCATAGATTCCTGAGAGTAAGACAAAGCTCCTCAGTGATGGGTGGCACTTTGATAGCTGGAAGAGCTGGGGCAAGGAGACTGACCTTGGAATATTTTTGGTGCATTTTCATTTTGTGCTTCTCTTTATGATTTGCAGAGTATCAAATTTCGTTTTTGGTCACAAATTTGTAGCTTTCATTTTTTAATGGTTTTTTTAGCACTTAAAGAACATCAGCTCTCAAAAACCACATTGCTGCCTGCACTGCAAGCTGGAGCTCTTAAGGAACAAGCAAGTAATCAGCTGAAATGTCATGGATCACATTGGCTGAAAATCAAAGTGAACCTGCCCAATGTGGTTAACAGTGGTATAAATGATATCTAATATGGTCAGAAGGGAATTTCTTCATTATGTAATGGCTCAAAAAATATTTCCCAACACTGTCATGTTTCTCTTTGCTTACAGGTTTCATATACTACCTTTATTAATTTAATTAAATGGATTTCTAGTAGTAGTGGACTATTTTCATAGACATACTATGAAGAGCTACTCAGAAAATTTTCACCTAAATGTTTTTGTTGAAAGGTGTTATTTCACTCAAGTCTTTTTTTTTTTTTTCTGACTCATATTGATTTACCAGGTTTTGGTGGAATGTCYTCTGGAAATGACTTTCTGGATGTTTCAGGAAAGGGAATATATTTTCAGATTTTAAAATGTATGAAAAAGGGTAATGTTTTCACCAGTCTTTGATCTGCAGTGTGAATTTCAAGGACAGTCCTGCTTAAAGAACAGAAAAAGTATTGGTTTTACTTGGAAACTCTGCATGTAAGATTTCAAATGTGGTGCTTTCTCTCACTACTAGAGCCATTATGAGAGCCTAACGTGACTGTAGAAAAGCATATGCTTTCTGCTCTGAGAGGACTCAAGTTTTTTATATGCCCTAAATTTGACTTAAAACTTCTTCAAATCCTCTTGAGGTTACTGAAAATTGACAAGTAGAGGAACCAGCTTAATATCTACCTTAATTTTTACATAAAAATATTTAAAATTAATAACAAAGAAAATTTATTTCTTTGCACTGTTTCTCTTCATCCTGAACTTCAGTTTTGTGGTGCTTAAATGACCTGTGAAATACTATAGGACTGCAGCTTCATAAAAGATCAGCAATTAATCTGATCACATATACTAGTCAATCATTGCAGCAGATTTTTCTAAAACATGCTTTGTGATCAAGGAGTAATAATTTCCTCCAAAAAATCCTGGACAGGAAATCAGACCATTCAATGGAGTCTCTCAGCTATAAAATCTGACCTATATTTTAAAGGCAACTCTAAACAGAGTGTTAATAAGACATACAAATAGGGCTTTACAGATTTCTTTCTGAACATAAGGCTTTGGATTGCCGTCAAACACTTGAAAACACAGGAATAAATATACTCCTTCTTCATTATTTTTAGACACTTCTCAGATTCTTAAGTAATAAAAAATATATGCCACAGTATGTGCTCAAACTGTGCCAAGTACCTTACCCAGCAATGGCAGAGCAAGTTCCTGCATAGTAGTTGGGCCAGTCATTTCAAATCATTTCAACATTAATTGACAGAATGTAGAGTAACTGGAAAAAACTCTCAAACACGTTATTAATTCCTTGAATCGCTGCAATGTGAGAAATTCTTCACATAACTTTCACACCCAGTCAGACTATCTTTTTTTTTTTTTTCTGTAAGAAAAGTTGCAATGCAATCAACAGTAGGTGCCTGATTCAAAATGCTTATGGATATTCACCCCAAATGAAATAATTCAGTAATATCTGCTTTCTATAAATGCACTGCTGAGTTAGTTTACTGGCAGAAGCATTTGCAAAAGCTAGTGGTTTAAGTCAAGAGTTTAAGAGACTATTTTCAATGTAATGTTGATTTTAGAATTACTTTGAATTGGGCTTTTAGCATGTATTCTTTTCTAATCCATTCAGTGAACAGAAAACAAAGTCCTGATTTCCAAGAAAGGTTCAGGTTTTCAGAATTAATTACTTGTATAAAAATTGCTTATGAATTTTTACATAAATTATTCAATAAAAAATTTCAAGTCTTTAAATAATTACAAAATTTTCTAAGCCAGCATTCTCACATTCAGTGACTGGCAGCATGTGCTATCCTAAATTCCCAAAACATTGTCATAAATTCCCAAATACTCTCTTCTGGTTATTGAATCAAGTTATATTTCATGGGATTAAAATTAAAATCTATTTTATTAATTGCAAGGTCTACCTGTCTCAATCTGTCATTGAAAGAAGCAAAGGGCAGCTGCTGTTGTGTGGGAATAGAGAATATGGTCTGGGAAAACACACAGAAATGGAAAAAAACAGAGGTTTATCATCTTCTCCTCCCTAGAGAAAGGAGTATAACAATACATTAATTCTGTTTTTTCCTTTCCTTTCTCCTCCTTTATTCAATATTTCCTCATGCCCTGAGAGTGGCACTGAAACACTGTGAGGATGCTTCTGTGTATCAGAAAAGCCTTCCAGAAACTGACCTGTCACCCTGCAGAGTTTCTTATCCCCCATGGTGCCCACAAGTCAGAAGCATCTTGGATGCTGTTTCCATGCAGGGACAGGTAACATTTGAAATATCTTTTACACCCTCAGAGTCATGGAAGAGCAGATAAAAAGGTCAATCTTTAGTTCAGTCTCCTCTGCCTAACAAGTACACATGCAAAATTATTCAGTCACAGCTGAGTAAAGCTGAGAAGGGGTTAGTTTAGTACAGTAAAAATGAGATTCTATCTAGGTCCATCATTAATAAATTTATTTTTGGGCTAGTAGTGCACAAGGAAGGTGACATCCAATTTTGATTATTTATCAAAGGCAGATTTGTTGTTTCTCTTTATTCTTGAATTGTCACAGTATTGAGGGATGCTGAACAAACAAATCTTAAATCAGAAATTTAATTTTTTAAAGGCTGAAAATTATTCTAGAAAGGCAGCTGTTCTCTGCATCACAAAGGACAGGCTGATGGAAAATCATTAAGTCACCATGGGATGTTGAAAAAGTAGTCACTGATGATTGAGCTATGAAATCAAGAACACTATTGTATAATTGTTACATAATTTATGTCGTTAAAAATCACAAAATGTTGCTGATACTCCCAAACAAATAAAGCAAATTCTATTACTGTTAATCACTCAGTTCATCAATAACAAGCATATTATTTTAGATTTTTTCCAAAAGCTAACGTAAGTTTTAACAGCCTTAATGAAAGTTGTGCTGTGGTTGAAGTTTCATTAAATTTTCCATGTTTTATTTTGCATAGGTGAAATTCTGGCTACCAATATTTACACTTCATAGAGAATTTCTAATTCAGATTTTTGGTTTGCACTCACCTTCATTTTTTTGAGCATCTGTCAAAATGCTGGAGACTTCAAGCTATGTTACTTTTCTGTGTTTGCTTCCTTAACAGAGTATTTCTTCTACTTGCCAAACTCACCTGCAGGCAATGTACTCTAGTGTCCCTTCTCTTTCTCCTTTGCTTGCTAGTCATTATACTTAGAAAATTTAGCTGCTTCAGCTCCCATTGCAACTTCATTTCTCCTCCTTGCCACGACAAGTAAAAGTAAAATCTGATTTTTACCTATTAAAAAAATTATAACTGCACTCCTGCATTTTTTCTTGCAATTTAAACCAGTCCATTAAATAAATTGGAAGGAAAAATGTCTAATATTCTTGAGATCTTACATCTCTTGTACAATGTCTGAAGAATCATATCCTTTTGGTAGAAAATTGTCTTTTGCACAGTGAATTGAGTGAAGAGAAAATGTCCAAGCATCAATCTTGAATTGTGTTTATCTGTATATTCTTCACTCCCTTTTTCTCTCACCTAATTTTCATGCTGATTACAGGGGTCTCTACTCCAACTATTTTGATTTTGGGTAGTTGAGTTTCTCAGAACTGTGAAGTCAGTTCTGTAGCCCCTCAAAATCGCTGGGAAAAATAAATGGCCTAAAAGAGGAGTAGCAGGGAATTCATGTTATGGATTAGAAAAACCAAATCCCTTTATCCTTTTATTCACTCATGGAAATTCATGGCGTATAATTACATCCTGCTCCTACCTAGTTTCCATTACTCATTAATTTCTAGTCTGCTCAGAATCCGTATTAAGAGACAAAGCAAAGAGATATTTCCTAGGTAAAACTGACCAAAATTGTAATTGGTTAATACAAAACCCCAGAAAAAAAAATTAAATCTCAGTAAAAGAAAAATCTATGACAGCCCAAAAAGTGTTTGTCTATTGTTTAACACAGATGAAAAACACAATGGTTAGGTGTAGTCTGGGAAGAAACAGTGACAAGGAACTCGAATAAATTGCAAAGCTAAAATTCTTTCGCGATTTTCTTATTCTCCCTAGAAATCAAATGCTGTCTCTCAAACCTCTTTTGACTTTTTGAAAGAGTAATTAAATGGAACAGATTTATTCTTTGTTGTCCATATGGTTGTAGGAACTAAAGTAAACAAAAAGGTCAATAAATGAGGTAATTTTCATGAATAATGTTAATTTAATTTTCAGTAAGAACTATAAGAAAGAGATACCAAAAGGATGAACTCTTGGAAAAGTAATCCCTGTGGGAGCCAGTTAACCCTGGTGCTTTAGGGTGCTTTTGTTTAAGCCTTTATCTTACTTGTACATTGTCACACTCTGTGAATCCTCCATGCTGCTCTTTTTAGCTTTTCCTGAAGATAAATTGAGAGAAGCTTGTACAGTTTCATTTCCATCTAACATACTTCAGAGAAAAAGGCAATCTTACTTACAATAAATATCCTGCTTTATTCTGCTTCAGATAGAATTAGGTAAAATGAAGCAAGGAAGAAAATGCAACTAGGTTGAATTTATATCAGTCAGACAGAGTAGAGGTGAGTGTCCTACCAGCTGGATCAGTCCTCTATCCTGCTATAGTCTATAGAGTTGATTCAATGATGATCAAATTCATTTTACTTCTAACAGAATACAGATGTCCAGGGGAAAAAAAATTAAAATAAATTAAATAAAATCAAATAGAAATTCTGTTAAGAAGGACAGAATACTTACCCAGCTACTTTTGTGTCTGTTTTGAAATTCAGTTGAATACAGATAAGAGAAGTTGTTGAAACAGAGAGGGCCTACAGGCCAGAGTCCTGACTGTGGATATGTACATACACTGGGGCCTGCATTCAGGTTTCCAAGACAGACACATTCCTGATCTACTGCACACACTTTCCAAATATCAAGTACTGACTAAAATAGGAAAATAGCATTTTTAAATATTTCATTGCTCAGACTACCTAAGGAGAGTATAGAGAGCAGGTAATCAAGGAGGAAAAAAACACATAGGACCAAAGATGTTGGAAGAATTGCAGGGATGAATGGAAAATAAATCCAGAAGAATATGAAATATTTAAAATGGAAGAATCTCTTGTTTGTTTGTTTGTTTTTCTTTAGGAAAGAGGCTGAATTTCATTGTCCTAGTTTAAAATATGTCATCCAAACTCTCACTAGACTTCCACTTCCTTCCACTGAATAATTTTTGGTTTAAACATGTGCACACCAGATTCATATTCCATGGTCCACAACAGCCATTAGATTAAAATGCTTATAGGACAAATTTATAGTGAATTGTTAAAAAGTATTTTCCTAGAAATGGAGAGAAGGTGGAGTGCAGCAATAACTGATGGCAAGTTGCAAACTCTGAAGGCCTCTGTATTCCTTCCAGGAATGTTGCACACCAGTTTAGTGTATTGCATGGTTTCAAGTCTTCAAGAGCCATGGAAGGATGAAGGGAAATTACATTAAAGTGAAACTGTCCTTGTTGACCTACTGTCCTTAAGTTTGAAGCTACTCCCTCTTGTTCAGTCGCAGAATGATCTTATAAAAAGTCCCTCTCCATCTTTCTTGTACACTCCCTCAGGTACTCAAAGGCCCCAATTAGCTCTCTCCAAAGACTTCTTTTTTCCAGGCTGAGCAACCCCAAATTTCTTAGCCTTTCCTCACAGGGAAGGTGTTCCAACCCTCTAGTAATTTTGGTGGCCTCCTCTGGACTTGCTCATGCAGTTCCATGTCTGCCTGGTGCTGTGACCCCAGAGCTGATGCAGCACTGCAGGTGGGGTCTCACCAGAGCAGCGGGGCAGAATCCCCTCCCTGTGCTGCCCACACTGCTCTGGATGCAGCCCAGGACACAGCTGGTTTGCTGGGCTGGGAGTGCCATGGCTGGGGCATGTTGGGTTTTTCATCCCACAAAACTCCCAAGTCCTTCTGGGCAGGGCCACTCTTGACCTGTTTATTCCCCAGCCTGGATTGATACCAGGGATTGTCCTGACCCAGGTGAAGCACTTGTATTTGGTCTTGTAAAACCTCATAAAAATTCCATGGGCCCACATCTCCAGCTTGTGCAGGTCCCTTTGGATGACATCGCATCCTTCAGGTGTGTCAACAGCACCACTCAGCTTGGGGTCATCTGCAAATCTGCTGAGGGTGCAGTTTATCCCTTTGTCTTATGTCCCTGATGAAGATATTAAATACTCTGGTCCCAGTACAGACCCCTGAGGGCACCACTTGTCACAGGAGCCCATTGGAACTCTGAGTCCTTGACCACAACCAATTTCTCATCCATATAGCAGTTTACCCATCAAACACCAACTTGTCAATTTACAGAGTAGGATGTTGTGGAGGACAATATCAAAGGTTTTACAGAAGTCCAGAATATCCACAGCCCTTCCATTATCCACTGATGGTGTCACTCCATTATAGAAGGCCACTGAATTGGTCAGGCTAGACTTCCCTTGGCAAAGCTGTGCTGGCTGTCTCAAATCATCTCCCTGTCTTCCACATGCCTTAGCACAGTTTCTGGGAGGATTTGTTCCATGATCCTCCCATGAAGAACTGGGAACAATCAGCCTCATGATCAACAGACATGAGGCTGATTGTTCCCAGTTCTCCTTTCTATCCTTTTGAAACATGGGCACAATGTTTCCTCTTTTCCAGTCTCCCGGGACTTCACTCGACTACCATGACCTTTCAAACATCACGGAGAGTGGCTTGGCACCTACAGCTGCCATTTCCCTCAGGACTCTGGGATGCATCTCACCAGGGCCCACTGGCTTATGTACATTCAGGTTCTTCAGGTGAGGTGTAAAATTAGGTCCTCACCAATCTCATCTTTTCTTACAGTGGGAGGGACTTTGTTCCCCAAGTTCCCATCCTTCTGCCCACCCACTCGAGAAGCATGGGAAGAGACGTTATCACTGAAGCATGAGGCAAAAATATTGCTGAGTATTTTAGCTTTTTTCCTCATCCTTGTTACCAGTTTTACAGCCTTGTTCAACAGGGGCCATTGCTCCTTCTTTGACCTTTCTTTTCTGATTAACATACCCATAGGAACCCTTCTTGGTATTCCTTGTGTTCTTTGCCAAGTTCAGCTCCAGCTTTGCCTTGGTCTTTCGGACCCCATCCCTAAACAACTGTACCTTATGTCTACACTTTTCCCAGGTTTCCCAGGACATTTGTCCTAGCTTCAGTGCCTGTGCCTTTGCTTCTTTCCTTTCAGCTTCTCCAGCAGGTCCCTACTTAGCCATGCTGGTCTCTTTCCTTCCTTGCTCAATGAGTTCCTGGGGATTGTCAGCTACTGCACTCCCTGGAAGATTTCCTTAGACTGTCAGCTCTGTTCCACTCCCTTGTATCTGAGGGCAGTCTCCCAGGAGATCYCACTGATTATCCCCCTATAAAGCTGGAAACCTACTTTTCTAAGGTTCAGGGACCTAATTTTACACCTCCGCTGACCCATATCCCTCAGGACTGCAGTCTCCACCAGTGCATGATCCCTGCAGCCCTGGCTGCTCCARTCTTGATGTCCCCAGTTCTCTCACTGGCACTGGTGACCCTCAGACCCAGCAATGCCACCCCTCCAGTAGAGCTGTCTATTACCTGGGTCAAGAAGTTGTGCTCCACGCATTCCAGGAGTCCCCTGGATTGTCTGCAGCTCACAATGCTTCTTTTTCAGCAGATGKTGGGGTAGTTTAAGTCCCCCAGCAGGACAAGGGCCTGTGAACAGGATTCTYCTGTCACTGGAGCAGGAAGGCCTCGTCCAGAGGCTTCCCTTGGGCAGGCAGCCCGTAGTGGATGTTGACCACAAGGTTCCCTTTTTTACCTTGGTCTCTGATTCTTAGCACAGGCTTTAAATCTGCTCATGGYTGTTCTTCAGACATAATTTTCCACACTCAATCCCACTCTTGATGTAGGGATCAGCCCTTCTGTCTCTCCTTTGTCTCCTGTCCTTCTGAACAGTCTGTACTCACTGATAGTCACACTCCAGCCATGGCACTCATCCCACCAGGTTTCAGTAATGRCAAGAAGGTCACAGCTTTCTAGCAACRTGGTGTCTTCCAGCTGATTGTTTGTTGGCCATGTGCATTGGTGTAGAGGCACCTCAGCTGGGCTGTCAATCATGTCACCTTCCTAGAAGAACACACCTTAATTCCTTTGAAATAATTCTCTGGTGTTTCCTYGTAGGCACCTATTACCTCAGGAGTCCCCAGGCCATGTTCATAAGATTGCAAGTGTGTTCCAGGGAGGCCAGCACAGTTCAAAGTAAGCAGGGCGTAGCTGCACTTTGCTGGGTGTCAGTTTCACTCCCAACACTGGTATGCCACTCATAGGCTTATCTCTGCCAAGGCTGATGTTATGTCCTTCCCCTTCAAACCTAGTTTAAAGCTCTCTCAATCAACCCTGCAACTCACAGGCTAGAATCCTTTCCCCTCTTTTAGACAGGTGAACTTCATCTCTCTCCAGTTTCTCTGGTGTTGTATGAACCACCACACGATCAAAAAACCCAATATTCAACTGATGGCCAGTTCATTCAACCAGTGTTTAGGCTATGTGTTCATCAGATAGACTCTCCTACTCCTTTTGGCATTCTTCCCTGATACCAAAGGAGTTAAGAAAACCACCTGTGCTCCTGTCCCTTCAACCAACTGTTCCAGTGCTCTGAAGTCCTTTTTGGTTGTCCTAGATCTCCTCTAGTTTTGTTGACCTGGAGAACCAACAGTGTGTAAAATTCAGAGGGCTGAATTAATCCAAGTCTCCTRGTGACATTTCTTGCTTACTTCTGCCTTAGTCAAATCATGTGATCATCCATGAGTATCATGAGCCAGAATAACCAACTCATCTTGTTAAGGTATAGGTGAAATTCCTACAGGTTTAAATCCTAATATTAATTAAGACTGGACTCTTCTTCAATATTCTAAGTAAGTGTTAAGCAGAAAATAATCTCTATATATATAGTTTGATCAGAAAGTCAATGCCATGATGTAGAAAAGTTTTTATGAAAGTTTAATTTTGATATGGCTCAATAAAATCATGTCTACAATTTTTCCAAAGGAAAAAAAACAAAGAGACAATTATTATAAATTGAATTATGTATAATCATGAAATTTCAATCAATCTCCTCTCTTTTACTTTCCAATCCTATCTCAGATGATCTTCATAGCCTTTTCAGGGTCTTAAGGGTGAAATTCAACACTAAATCTTACCATTCGCTCAGACTTTCTTCTCTCTTGCTCCTCCCAATTTTTGTCTCTTTCCTTTTACTTTCACCCTTCCAGATCCACATTTTTGTTTTATTTTTTTCTCCCCAAATTCCCTTTAAATCTCAGGGGCAGACTGTAAGCATTGCTGAGAGAAACATTCCCACCGTTGTTTGAAATACTCAATGTGACTGCTCATTAGTGGTAGCTGTTTTCACAACCTGGCCAGTGTGGTTTACCTTGGTTTCTTTTATAAGAAAAGCTACTGATTTTATCTCTACAGCCCACATCAGTCCTCAGCTTATCATTTCTACAGAGAGGAGGAGGGCAAGAGAAAGACCCTGAGTGCCTCTTCTATTCCCTGTTAAATAAAACCTTTAGGCTTCTGACATAACAGTGGTATTCAGCTGATAAAATAAAGAGGCTTACATCTGAAATAGTTGTACTTTTTTGCCCAGTGTACAAAGAGAAACATTTGCAGGGCACAGCTCATCCCATCAAAGTAAACTTCTAAAATGGGTCAGATGAATCTCATCTTTAGCATCAGCAGTTATCCAGAGGCTCTATTTTGAATAAGTGGCCTCAATCATTAACATTTTTTTCCTGATATTTCTTGCTTTAAACATTCTCATTAATAAGTAAACAAAAAGTGCTAAACAAGTTACTCCATATCAAAGAAAGTCTCCTTATTTCCATACAGGAACTTTGTCTCCTCTGTAACACTCAAATTTTCACAGGGAGTAACAATAGAAAGTAAAAGTATTACATGCTGTGCAGGCATATAATCAGATCAACCTCATGTCYTATTAAATGCTGAAGAGCAGAGTAGTAAAAAAAAGCGTACATACCAGTTATGGTAAATTGCCTTTTGCACAGATCTACCAGCCTGGATCACAGCAAGCTGCTATGATATAAAAAGAAAAGAAGGGATTGCTTTTGAGTGACCAGTATTCTTTTATTTGTCCTGACATCCTAAACTTTAACATAACGTCTCAAAAGCTGAAAAACTCCAGCTAAAATACAAATGCTTCTGTTTGGAAAAATTCTTGGGTGCTTCATATGAGTTATATTACAGAAGCTTCATGTGCTAACTCATACTCCATATCCTATGACAACTCACAAGCTTTCCTGAGGTTAATACTTAGAAATATGTAGAAATCTTTCAGGTCTGGAAGCTGAAGTCCCACTGGGGAATTCAGAGGCCATGAGAGAAGAAGGATGTGATGTAACTGAACAGTAGCTCAGGTGAGTCACCCCTGAAGCGTATCCAGGTATATTATTTCATTGTGAAGACATTCTCCTTACTTCACTTAAAAGTAAATTGAAATTTCAAAGGAAASACACTTCATTAAAAATTATACATGAAAACATGGAGCCTAGTTCTCCATTATAAAAAATTCTGATTGATTGTTATAAATGCACCATAATTAATAACTCACCTACAAGATTATCTTCTGTTAACACTTTAGAAAAGCCTGACCATATATTAGAGAGTGAAGTTAAGCATTGAAATGTTATATGAAGTTGTCTTTAAATTAAGTTTTGTCATCATATATTTGCTACTTGTTCATCAGGAAGTTTTTACAGTTTCTTTTCCTTTTTTACTTTGGTATTTTAGTGGGTACTGATGTTGGAGGAGATGTCACAGGGTAGAAAATGTACCAGTATTACAAAAAGAACATTTTGTACAGGGAGTACATTAAACACAACTGACTTTTGATCCCCAGACTGTCAACATAACACACCCTCACAGAACTTCCATTAAAGAGGTGGTAACACCACCAAAATATTAACGCTCTTTGTGTACTCCTCAGTCCACAATTCAAATTGAAAACTATCCATAAACTGTCATGTATCAAGAAAAAGAGCAACTGAAAAATGTTATCCAAAGTTTGTTGCAATGATTCTTTACCAAGAGCACCTTATTTTATTGAAACACTTCTATAAACAGATTTTGCTGGGAAGCTGTAAGGACTGACTGGTGGTATTATCCAATCTTACTTGACCACAGCCCAGTATGTTCCCATTGATCTGGTCGTAAACATCAATGACCGCCCTGTGGGGAACAAGAATAAAAACTCTCTGGACACAGTAGGAAGACTTTCTAGTTTTCATAGCTTCAGAACCACATCCATAATCAATGAATATTTAGAAATTACCAAAGAAAAAATCTGATTATTTGGATGAAGCTCCAGTTTGTTGAAAGACACTATATAAGGCAAACGGTATCAACTATGCATCCTTCCTTTGCTCCCATAGGTAAGGCTGAACATGAAGCATATCTTCACAAAGACTTTTATGTTCCACAGATAAGATTTTCTGGAATGAAGAAACAACAGCAGGAAGTAAATATTATTGGGAATATTTTCAGAAATAAAACTTACAAGGAAAAGGTGAATGTCAACTGAGTCATTTTGTATAAGTAGAACAAAAATTATTATTCTGTTTTTTCACAGATGCCAATTTCATCTCTTGCTGCATTGTGAGCCTTTTCAGTTCAACTGACTAATCAAAAGCCAGGTTAACAGCTGGCATAAGCAGTATCCCTATGAAAGAGATTGATGTGTTTTATAGTGCTTGATGTATCATGAATTGTCAGCAGCTCAGTGAGGACTCTTCACCTGTAAAGGGTCAAAGTAGCTGTCTCTTCTGTGAGCTCAGTTTCAAAGTGCAAATCCATGTATAATTTTATATTCTTTCCAGTGTAGAGAGACATGAGGGGCTGAGAATGAATGTTTAACCTACATACAATCAAGGTACCCAAGGGAATTTTTTTGTATTTTCCTAATTAGGTCAGGATCCCATTAAGAATTACTTCTACCTTCTAATTAATGTACATTAAAAGACTTTCAGCCTGCACTTTGCGTAAACAAACAGGCTGTCTATTTTGGAAAATCTAGTTTGGAGGAGAGATGAAATATTTTGTTTGTTTTGGATTCAGGAAGTATAAAGACTGGGACTTTGCTGTACTGAAGACATGTGCTTCCATGARCTTCTCTGTCTCCAAAGTAGGTTGTCGTCATAAATATAATTCTGTATAAATAGATTTGCATCCTCTCATTAATTGAATTAGCTGGCTAACTATCTTGGTTTAGGTTGTATTGTTTTGTCAGCAAACAAGCACTGAAATCCTGGGGACTGCACAGGTATTTTTTGTATTTGTTTAACTGCCTTAAGCTAGGCATCAAACTTTGCCCTCCTGGAAGTTTAATGTTGGTGATGAACAGGGAGAAGAAAAGAAACAGAAGGCATACATCTAAATTAATATTTAAAGGCAGGAGAACAGAAGTAACTCAAAGTAATTCAAACCTTTACCAATTAGCCTAGCAATACTTTACAGTCAGTCAGACCAACCCTCTGCATTGCCCATTGCCTGCTATAATTTTTGACTTCTCTTATTGCCAAGATTTTCAAAGTATAAAGTCTTCACAAAGGACGGGAATAAGTCATTTATTTAGTCATTTCACACAGGTTCTTCACTCTGAGCTGCTTAATATTATAGCTTGTATCCTTTTGTATCCTTAAAAAAACTGAGGATTTTATTTCCACAATTCACCCAAGAAAGTTGTTTTTATTCTCTCTCTGACGGGAATTCACATTATGACACAGTCTGAAGTTGCATTCAYCACTCTGCATTCACAGCATGCTGTCATGCCAACCCTCCCCTCCAGCACTAAGAATAAAAATGATAATGCTTAGGAATTAATCACTCAAATTACTTACTCAGTACTGCCAACCAAAACCAGCTCTCTTCCATCAGGTTTGCCTATGTTTTGAGTGACCTAACAGGGACTCTCACTTGAACTTGGGTCCAGCACAGTCTGAAAGTCAAAGACAAATGACACTTTGTGCTTCAAAGGGAAATGGCTGCAGAGAGAAACCAAGAAAAATAGCCCGGGGAGTATTACAACCTTTCGAGCAATTCCAATTCACTCTGAGAATATTTACTCTTCTTTTTTTTTTTTTTTCCTAATAAATATTCCTTCCCACACTTGTCATTATGCCATGCACGATCTCACAGTTCGTTTTTTTTTAGAACATATGGTCCTTTTGCTACCTACTCTTTCTCTAGAACTCCATTTGGAAATGATGCATAAATACATCCTGTTTTTCTCAGCTAGAAGAGTCATCCTGCTCAATACTCTCCTTTATTAACACCTTTTCACTT
Organism: Cardinalis cardinalis; assembly: GCA_014549065.1. Lineage (NCBI taxonomy): Eukaryota > Metazoa > Chordata > Aves > Passeriformes > Cardinalidae > Cardinalis > Cardinalis cardinalis. The sequence goes on along the minus strand of JACDOX010000043.1, from coordinate 4,279,489 downwards.
GTTGTTGCAGTTGAATGCATGAGAGGAGATACAACATTTTCATTTCATATCAGCAAGTGAGAAGTTGGGTGTTTTTTTAATTTCTTCACCAAATGCCAAGATGTCATGATGCTGTTAAAATCAGCATGCTAAGATTTCAGCTCTAGATCTCATTAATCTACCTTAGTCCCACTTCAATTTAAATACTTCCTTAACATTTTAGAAACTAACACAATTACAATTTAAAATGAGACAAATAGGGCCAATCAAAGCTTTATTACCAAAAAGTATGATTATACAATAAATTCAAAGTGGTTTTAAAAAATGCTGGAGTAATAAATACAAAGAAAGGGAAGAGGAGTCTTTGCACCATCAGGATTTGTGTATTTTAGCTATTCCAGTTCTTACTAAYAACTGTGATAGATAATGATTCACCATGTTTTTTAAAAAAATAGCTTCCTTAATGATATGCAAGTGAACAAGCTTTTGACAAAAGTATTCGACAAAATCTTGTTTAGGATCTGGCTTAAAAGTGTGTCCATCAAAAAAACCAAGAATAGCTCAGCATTAAAAATATGTAACATTCAACAGAGGAAGATCACTTCTTTCATGAGCAAGCATTAGTACCTTCCCAAGCCAAGTGGTGAATTTTTGCGTCGCCACATATCAAGTTCTGAATCTAACTGGTGGTTTGAACTCTATGATCAGTAAGAGCTCTTTTGTAAGTGTTGTCTTTGTTTAATCTTAGGGGTCAACTGGAGAAGTTTGTTCCTGGTCAGCAGCTAAGTTACTTTAATTTCAGATTTATCTCTCAGCTTTTTCATTAGATGACGTTTTTAAACTGCTGTTGCAAACACAAGACCTTCCACTGACTGATCATATTTCTGTAGGAGGATAAGCCAGAAGCTCTATCAGACTTCATTATTGTAGTTCTGCTCTTGTAGCATGGGAATAATAGAGCACAAACCTTCTTTCCTGTCCACCCAAAACTACACCAGAATGTGCTCGCTTCAGAAAAGCATTTAAACTTGCACTTATTAGGACTTCCAAGAGCCAGGCATTCCTGTGGAAATGTTCTGAGCAGGTCTCTCTTACAAAATGTTGATTTTTTATTTTTAATTTACAGAAACTTTTAAAAATGTGTCATAACCACTCCACTGTAAATTTAGACACAGAAAGACTTTTTATTATTTTGTGTATTATCAAGTATATTCACATCTGCATTTAAATACAAAGGCTATTATGCATGATACTTCTCCTTTATCCACATGCCCTTGTGTTACTGTGCAAAAACTACTTATCTGAACTCTCTGTTAATCTTCTGTGGGGGGGGTTTTCTTCCCAAAGTCAATGCAAAACTTATGATCAGCATCAGTGCCTGAGCCCTCAGTGTCTTTTTCCAGAGTAAGACATCAGGCCAGACATCACCATTATTTTAAGGAACTGATGTTTCAGAAGACTGCATATTTGGTAAGTAATTGACAGGAGGCACTAAGAGAGGCTCTTACCAGAGGAGTGGCATGTTTCTGAAACTGTAAAAGCCACCATTGCCCTGACAGTAGAGCTATTCAGTAAGCTAGTAGATCATATGCTTTTTTAGTTATTTAATATTTCTCTTACACTTTCACGTCCAGAGTTTCACATTTTTTTCTGTTAGCATGTAGGATGTGTATTTTCAATAGTGAATCCTTCTGAAGAGAATATTGTCTGATTCATGTAACTAGGCCAACAGCTGAAATTACAAAATATTTGCCAACAACACTGTATTCTTTGATGCATTAATGTGTCCTTGTCTTGTACTTGTGGTTTGTGTATATGTGCCTCTCAAGAGCCTGTCTAATTCTAGGGCTAGAAAACTGAGGGACAGACACCTTTTTCAAGTCTGAATAAATAACTGATGAATATCAAAAAGAAAACCAGTTGTACTTCACATTTATATGTATGAGCTCTACATTCTTAAAAATATCTCTGCATTCATAAAGTTTAAGAATCCTAAGAATTGCATCAAGGACATTATGACAAGTTATTTTCCAGAGCTGCTAACCATTATTTACAGTTTCAGTTGTGACACTTAGTCAAAAAATAAAATATTTCTTTTAAAATGTACTAGGAAAAATATACAATTTCAAACATAATATGGCTCCAGCGTCATTGACAAAATTTCATACTGAAAACTGAATGGGCATCTAGCAAACTGTGTTAATGAGCTGGAGTTAGTATTTTTCCACAATATACTACATTAGCAGGGTGCTGAAGGGTCATGTAGAATTCACATGATCTACATAAATTGTGGAAAATTAATACACTTTTGGAAAAATACAAGCAGTTTAATAAGTGATATYGAGCTTTTGGCACTTCTTTTCTACTTCTTCTGCCGTTATATTTTTGAAGAAAGAAGTAAGTGTAAATGATGTTTGCTAGATTCTCTCTTATAGTCTCACTGAAAGCCATTGTATTATACACAACTATAAACAAATAAAGATGACTTTTCACAATACTAATATAAAACAGACTGGAAACTGCTGTGGAGATGTTCAGTTCCAGTGTGTTGAGAAAAATGACAGCTTGTTTCATGCAAATAATCAAGYTGAAGCAGTGACTGAAACAAACACAGATATAACAGTGTCACTGCAGGAGAGAGTAGAGGTAACACACTGCCTTATCTCTCCAGTGAGTTTGGCTAAATGTCATTAGCAGACAAACTGTTTTGTTCACATAGATTAATTGCTCATAGGTTTCTTTTGTACTGTAGTACTTGAAGATGAAGCTGGCAACGCCCATCTAGASAACCAAATGTCTTCTCTTGTTGCAAGTATATATCAGAGAAAACATTGGTACTAATTTTTTTTGGTTAAGTAACCACCATTCTTTTAGGTATTTTTAAGAAAAAGAAAATTAAATCTAAATGTTATGTTTTCTGGTAATTGAAGTTGGGGAGGAGGTTAAAAACCTTGTCCCAAATTATCATCAAATTTTCCTAKTTTTCATGCATTGCTGCTGCACAACCAAACTGGCTGGGCAGACCCTGTCCTTCTTGCACCAGAGAACACACAGCGTCCATACTCACCCACTTTCCAATCTTGTTCACATATCCTTGCTGTCTCTGCACTGCCTAKACCACCTCACAATCAAGAGGTTCTCATTTGGTTAAAGCAGGAAAGTYTTCAGCAGCTTCCCAAAAGACTCCACTGTGATTCTCGGCTGAGATCCTGTCATACCCATTACCTGCTCCTGCTTAGGAGGGTCTGTTGAACTCCTGCATTGCAAAAGCCTATGTTAAATTTAGGGTAGGTCCTTGTCTCCAAAATAGTGAGTAAAAGTGATTGCTCACAAACTGTTCTACAGGGARCTTCTGATATTAGTGTTATTTTCCTGGCATATACCACTGTTGCAGTTATCAGTGCATATGTTCTGATCCCATACAGATACCACTTTTCTCGATAGGCTGTGACATCAGGTCTTGAAGTCTGACCATGAAAGAAGTGGAAGATGCTCACAGAGGTGATGACAGACTTCTAATTTAGAACTGTGATCTGGTGTTTCTGAGAGAGAGTCACCCAAAGAAACAAAAGACTTTGCTCAAGATTCATACAAGGTGAAAAAAAGGAAAGGTCAATCAATGATGGCACTCAAAATATGAATTTTCTATGTGTGAACCAACAGACAGAACTTTCAGTAAGACAGACAAATTAGCTCTTTTCTTTCTTAGTTTCTGCTCCTCTATCTTTCACACCAGTGTGTTCTAGCGTGAATCCAAATCATACCCCTGGGAAGAGTTTCTTGAGAGAGACGCTGTGAATAAGTCAGTGCTAGGAGTCCCTTCCTGCACACCACTCCCAGCATTGTTCCTGCATGCAATGARCTACAGAGTCCAGTTTGGTGGGCTTGACACAGGTTTCCCATTACCTCAGATACATGAATTGGAAATAAAGCACATCAAATAGTAACAATGATAGAAACTGAACCTAATGGTCAGATTCATAGCAGGCAGAAATTTATCTGCAAAATTCAGATCTGTGCATCAACATGCACAAGGGCAGGCTGACTCAGACCACTGCACACAATTTGGAAGAGTACTTTGTCTTTGCTACATTGCAAACCCCAAATGCCTTCTGGGAAGTGTTACTCTGAACCACTGTACGCTGAGACAAGCTTGTGGTGGACTAACCTAACACAGATCTCTTACACCCAGAGAGCAGAGACAGAACTCCTCCTGCTAGTTGTTTCCCTCCTATCTGCTACTAGTTGTCATTTTCTCTGCTTACCTTTGACTGCTCATGTGAACTTCTGAGTGTTTGCTAAAACACAAGCAACATTTATTTTCTTGATAGAAAGGCAAGCTAATTTTCCTTTCATTACTCCATGGTAYGTTCTCATAACTATCTGAATAGTCTGTAACTGATAAAACATTTKTCAGACAGAAATTCATTCTCTTTCATTTAATCTTGTTTTCTTTTTTGGTGYATTTCCTTTCTAAAGGTAAAAAAAAGTAATGATAAATGAAAACCCACCATTGATAAAGGCACRCATAGAGAACTATTTATTCTGTCACTATCCTTTTTTATGTGCTACAAAATTCTAGCAAAATAATCTCGTATTCCACTTTTTGTTGATGAATGAAAGGCCTAATTTGAAACAACCTCCTACTTGCATTTCATTTCGAACCCCAGTTTTATTTCCAAGAGCGAGATAGGCATAGTGACAAGTAAATTATACTGAATCAGAAGTAAATAGTTTTCATCCCACTCAGATGTGTGGATGTGAAAATGTACTTTTAAAGTTTTCACAGAACAGCAGGAATATTTGTTGAGCTATTTTGAACTTCTCAATTGCTGCAATTATCTAAAATGGCACAGAAAAGTTCTKCTCCTGCTCCATAGGTTTAACAGGCTGCCGTGCTCGTGGTCTGTAAATAAGCGTTTGTTTAAACAGCCGTGCTGCAGCGCTCTCACCACGGGCTGACAGCAGCTATGCCTCGTGTAGGGCAAGAGAAAACACAGAGGACATTGAGCCCCAAGGAGCAAAGGCCTCACCACAAACACGAGGCTGGGAGCAATGAGCGCTGCCAAGAGCTGCCACACTGCTGTTAGGCAGAGGGCAGGTGTGCGCCAGCATCCYCAAAGCAGCACAAGGGTGGGAACGCTGCTCTGTGCTGGGCACAGACCAGACACTGAGAAAGGGATTGTCTCTCCACCCAGGCATGGCATCCTAGGCCACTGTCAGCACCAACATGCAGCATTCCTGCTGAAAGGTGAACTGTGCCCAAAGGCCACAGGAACAGTTCTGTTCCTAATGTTATTCAAAARGATATTGTTCCCGAATTAGACTGATTTAACCCACTACCTCACCTCAGCACTCAAGCTCCAGAGCTRCTGGGAGGAACCAGAGAGCCTGGGGCTGCTGTCTGTAATTGAAGACCCTTGAATATTTGGCTGTAAAATACTTAAAGGAACAGTTATTACATCAGCATAGTACAAAGCAGGTTTATTAATTGTGGTGGAACTTCTAAACTCATAAACAAGTCTTTCTTAAAACAATGTACCCATATGAGCACTTTAACATTTGGCTTTGCACCACTAAAAACCCCAAAAATCGTGACAAAAGAGAAATTCTGCAAAACTTGGTTTTCAAAGTATAGGAACATCAACCATCTTTAATCCAATTATGTAATTTTTCATTCTTGATTTTCAGTTTACTGAACTGTTCAAGTTAATTCAACATCATTTTTTTGCAGCAGTAGCTCAAATTTTCCTCTAGTTTTTATCATTCACTGAAAAACTAAACAGTTTAGACAGGTTTGCAATACGGAAGAGAGAGGAGGAGAGGTCATTGAACCATGTATGATGATAAAAAAACAATGCAAACAGTTTTCTAAAGTGGATAGCAGAAATTACTTTTCTTTGAAAATTGAATTCAATGTTGCCTTGAATAGTATTTCCCTGGAGAAATCTTTAATTTTAAAAGAAAAGCATTTTGTCCTCTCTCAAACACTGCTAAAAATTTCTGCTCTGTTCTATTTTCAGCATGAGCTGTATCTGTTCATGCCCAGATGGAAAATGTCMTTGTGCCAGCACCCCACCCTGCGGTGACAATGGCATGGGGAGGAGCACGAATGCCCAGCCAGACAGTTTCTGTGGTCTGGCAGTACTGGGGCTCTCCCATACCAGCCTCAGACCATGGCACCCATCCAGCTCGTCCCTGTCAAGCCCGGGGCATCTGTCACTTGGTCTTTAAGAATAATACAAAGATTCATCTCAATCATCCGGTCCGATTCTTGCTTCAGCAAAACTTCTGGCAGCTCCAGAAGCACTAAATTGTTCACTATAAAAAGCCAATATCTTAGGATCACACAAGTGCTTAATGGCTTTTAATTAATTTCCTCAGTCCTTTTGCAGGTTAGATCATGGATATGAGTTGTTCAGATRGATTTCTTTCCAACAGATTACTTCACTGACTAAGAAAACCAGTAAAGTAATATAGATTACATAACTGACGCAAGAAACCAGCTAGATTCTTGATAGCTAAGAATCTAATTCTCCTTGGCATGACAAGGCAACTGGCTTCCCACTRGGCATCATTTTAAATCTAGAGTACTATTTCTCAGTTGTGTGCTTGGGGAAACAGTTCCAGCTTCAGAATGAAGATGACAGAAGATGCTGTTATATTTTCTGAAACCATAATTATTTTAGCACCAAAATCTGAGGTTTATTCTWGTTGTAATTTTGTAATAGTGAATGTGGTAATCAGGCCCTTGAACTTCGAACACATCAGCAAATCATTTACAAATTACCTCTCAAAATACATGTTTAAGATAGGTGAAAGAAAATAGTTCTTTTACCCTCTGAAACTTCCCATTTCTAGTGTGTCCCCTTTTCTGTTTTGATGCAACTGATGGCTTTCCAATTCTATTACACTGATGCMGACAAAAAGTGACAAAAACTCCTGACAAGGATCTTGCAAAGAACAGCATTAAATCTTCATGGAAATTTATGCTTCTCTGCTTCTTTTTCTGCAGCATTCACAGTTCATAGGAGTAATTGGGCAKTGAAGCCCAAAGGAGTAGTCTACCTTGAAGACTCATTCTCTGATCAATAATGCTGTTTTGGAAGATGAATGGGTTTTTATCTTAAAACAAGTTTAGACAAAAGTGGCTTCCTTTTCTAGGAAAAGCTGTGGCAATCAAATGAAAAACCAGCTTACAGCTCTGAATTATTTTTTGTATTTCCAGACAAATAGTATATTTTAAAAAATGTTGCTGACTTTTTTAAAATATCAGATCTGCTAAAATATTTGTGATAATCAACTCAAGCCATTCTATGATTCTAAGATGACAAAGGACAGAAAAAAAATAACCAACTTCCTTGTCCTTGAGTCAATGGAAAAGGCAAAAATAGAACTGAGCAGGGCCCAGCCTATGAGTGGCATCTCAAATACCAGAACGAAAAACGGTTGGAATGACTGGCATCAAAAGCCAGCCCTCATGGGTAGTTCCCACACAATGGCATCCCCTGGCAAGCAGGAAATATCTCCATTATCTAAGATCCTGTTGCATGGCAACAGCCGGTGAGTGTTGACTTGTTAGCAGTACCCACTGTACATCAGAGTGACATTGCCAACATAATAAATGTTCATTTGAGGCAGTAGAAGTCCAAAATTACTTTTAATCTACAAATCAGACTTAGATTTTGACAATTTAGCAAATAGATCTCAAAAAATAGGGAGGAAGGCTCAGCTATTAATCAAAGAAATGTTTTAATCCATGAGAAAACATGCAATAAAAATGGAAAATGTTTTAGGGTGGATAAACTATGAGATATTTTGTCTTTATCAAGATGCAGATTGTGAGTCATGCTATAAAGACATTTCTCGAGCCTGTACAAACAATTTTTTTTTAATGCTAAGGTCCAGATTTTGATCTGAGGTAGCCACATCAGATGCAACAGAGGTCAGTTACACATGCTTCTATTCGCTGTGTTGAAAATAGGAACTTTTGAGTTGACTCAGACTTCTAAAACTCTAAGCAGATGTGAGTGCATGAGCTGAAAACATATTTCATGGTAAATTCTTGGATCACCTAAGTCCTTAATATCTTAGACAGGGGAAAATTTCTAAGATTTAAATGCTTGTTGTAAATGTGTTTGTCTTTCTGACCTGTACATACATCCATGCACTCTCAGAAATCTGAAAATCTTATTCAGTGAAAGTGGTTATGTAAAAACAGCAGTTCTGCCAATGTACTTCCTACCTGTATTCCATCTCTTTGCATTACAGAAACAAGAAATATATTCTCAAGAAAAGCTAAAATCTTTCCAGAAGTGTGTACTATCATCCTCTGTTTCACATATTATACTATATGAATTAGAGATAATTGTATATGCAAGTACTGATTGCAAAGTACTGACTTTTATTACTAAGGTAGAAAAGACATCCATTAGGATTTCAGATCCTTGCTTTTCAGCACTAACAGATAGGTAAAAAAATTCTTTCTACTCGCAAGTTAGACCAACTTACTGTGAAATTAATGAAATAATCTGCAAAGCAGCCTTTCAGCTTCACATAGCATTATAAACCCGCATTTAAAAATATTGAGACTTCAAAGATCACACCTCATCTCTAAAGGGGGGTTGGTATCCTGGTACCCAGATGAATGAAGGCGTATTAAAGAAGTGTTTACAATTCAATTCAAAGATCATCTTTGTTGTTCAATATAGATGAATGGAAGCAAAAGGACAGAAAATGAAGGAGTTTGTTTAAATGRCATTCAGACCACCCCTTTGCTTCCCTATGTATTTCTGCAAGTTTCTGAGCAAGAGGAAGAACTTAGCAGAACAGAAATTCCTGCTTTCTGTGTTGAGCTGTATGTGATGTTTGGCTGAAGGACATCTACAGAGACCAGTCCTTAATCTGAGCAAAGGAGGCCTCTGTCTGGGACCTGGTTCACCACAGCTGCTCCAGGCTTCGCCATAGTCAGTCCTGCCATCAGATCAACCCAAGGAGAGGTCCAGAAGCATTCCTGAGGGTGCTGAATGCTATTGCTGAATGTGTGCAGGCACCCTCTGCCCCTCACACCAAAACCAGAGGGTGTGAGGAGTAGAGGGTGCCTGCACATATCCATGGGGAGGGAGCTCAAATTACCCTCACAGAGAGTACAAACACACAGCCCCTTTGTCAGGATGCCATCTGGGCCTTGGCCTGGCAAAACAGCTCAGACGGATGTATCTGCAGTCCACTTACCAAAACTGTTTAATTTGAAGCGAATTTTCTCATCTGAGAGGACGAGACCTGAGGCCCAAAGGGCTTAGATACCTGCAGGGACTTAACAGATCTGCAAAAATAATGAATAGTCTAAATTAGGGCTTTCCTCAGTGGGAATTGTTCTCTTTTGCCATAAAATATGTAAATATTAATTGGACTTGAGGTTTCAACTCTGTTTTTTAATTTTCTTTGTGAATCTCCTAGTCAATGGGCTCCACAATGCTTCCCTCTCCCCAGTGAATCTTTAATTATTCTGCAGGAAATAGAAGAGCTTCATTATCTTTCTTTTTCTTAATATTAAAATAATTCATTAACAGGAAGAAATGGAGAGGTATTCATTATTCCTCAAAGGGAAAATGTGAAATGAGTGTAACATAAAACATATCAGATATTAAAAATGAGCATTTCTACCAATTTTCAGCTAAAAAGCATCTATTGATTACATCAGAGTACATCTGCATTCAGACTCTTAAGAATGAGACCAGAATTTGTACTTAAGGAGACAGTATGAGAATTTGGATTGAACAATGAGATCAAGTGAGAAGCTGTTGCCTTAGGCATAGTAGAAGTCTGTCTCCACCAGAATTTTACTTCTTCAAGGGTTTTCTTTATTTCTCTGTCCTAAGCGACATGAATTGTCAGCACAAGAGAGGTTTAAGAGACCAAAACAAGAATAGTTTAGGTAATTCAATATCAAAATTTTACTAATATACTAAGACTACTGGTTACATCTTGAGGGAAAGTYGCCATGGCCTGGCAAAAACTTTGTAACTTTTACCTGTCTTTGCCTCTCACTCTAAGCCATGTTGCTACACACCCACCACCACTGCAGGCCCATGGATGATCAGTGAAAACTCCAAAATGAAACCTGTTCCCACAGATCCTGTTTGAGACTGGTTATTAAAAATGTTACAATTTACTTTGTTTGTGTGTTCAAGCAGAAATCCACAGCAGGGAGTTTGTGGACATTACTCAGCTTACAGAGATAGGCATTTAAACGTATTTTACAAAGAAGTAACTCCTTTTCTCCATTTTTCAAATATTACAAAATATCACTACTGGGTATTCTCATTTTGCTAACATTTTCTTGTTGATGACTAATTAAAATAGATAATCAATAATTATAATGGTAATCAATTATGACTCTGCTTTGCATTACACTTTTCACTTTAAACCTCCTTTGTATGCATATATTCACACTAACGTCTTCCTCAAAATTTTGTGCAAGCATCCCTGTTACAGTGCGATGCAATCTCCTGTTTTAGCTATCCCAGCCCTTTCCCAGGTGTGGCAATACCTTCTCCTGTCCCCTCCCCTTGCCCCTTTGCTAAGTTTTGTCTGTCAATCTCAGTGTGCCAGCAAGGCCATCGTCTGATTGGCAGAGTTCAAAAGATGCCCCTCAGCCCCGGGGTCACTGGCCTGTCTAGGTGTCATTGTCCCCTGAGACTCCCCCCCTCACACCTGGTTGGTGGCWCACCTATCCCTTCCCTCCCTCCGAGCTTAAAAGGACACTGAGACCATGCGGTCGGGATTTTGTTGTAGCTGTTACAAGATTCAGAGATCTGTGACCCTGGAATAAAACTCTGGATTAAACCCTGCGGCAGAATCYGTCTCCTTTTTCTCTTCACCTCGCCTAAAGCCTTTCCATCAGAGGTAATAACTGAATTCCTGCTCGCCTGGACTTGTTCCAAGTGCCTAGCTGCAACATCTGGCCAGCCAAAGGTGTCTCTGAGGTGAAATACCACAGCTGCCGCCTTTGGTCCAGCAGCAAGGGTCAGATGAGCCCAGGCACATTCCAAACAGTAATATTGGGATCTACTTCAATACATCCCATCAGCTAAAAAGCTTTGAGTCACCTGGGTCATGTTCCATGATTCTACAGATCTTAGCTCTCACAAGCCCAAATCTCAAACTACCTGGATCTGACTTGACTTTTTAAGATCCCAGTCACTCTTCTTTCTCTGCCTGATCAGGCACTTTTCATCAATGAGAATTCTTGAAAACAACACAGTTGAATGAAGTTGAAAAGAATAGCTCTGAAGAAAAGGACCACTGCAAGAATATATGAACCTGATGATTCAACTAGGTCATATTATCTTTCAAATCCCCCACCTCTAAAAGCTTGTCAATGCMTCCTCTCTCTAGTAAAACTCAATGAAACCAAGAGTGTCACAATAAACATGAGGACCTGAGGAAGATGAGAGCCTGATTTTCTTGAAGCATGAATTGGGAAATAGGTATATATGTTCACTGTTACAGCAGCTGCTATGTTTTCTACTTTGGGCTAATCCATTACATTTTTGTGTGTGTTTATATTCCTTATAAAAACAAGATTCCACAGTCTTAATAAAGATCTTAATAATTGTGAGTTATGTTTATATTGCAAATGGAAGAACTCATTTGCTTTAAATTTCCCTGAATGCAGAATTTAGTATAGAATGTGCCATTTTTTCACAAAAGCAAAAAGAAACACTCAGTGACAATGTCTATGGTCTATTGTACATCATAGAAAGACTGCAGAAAGACTGTTATCGCTGGAWCACCTGTTACACAGACTCATAAAAAGTTACTTAAGGTGAAGAGAAGATCCACCACTAGCACTCAAGATGACAGCTCTGAAACAATTCTAACAAAATAACAATTCTACAAAAAGTAAGGAAGAAAAATAAAATTATTTAATAAAAAAAGGAAAAAAACAGTCATGCAGATCATTTCTGCAGACATAAGTTCAAGAGAGTGAGTAAAAGTTTGCTGAATGGTACATTCAGGAAACACTGATAGAAAAAACCACAAAAATATAAGATAATATGTCTTTGTGACCCAGAAAAGATCCAGTAAGAAATGTTTCAGACCGTTTTCTCTTGGCCCTTATCACTGCATCTGTCCAATACTGCAGGGACTGCTCTTCCCATCTACAACCTGCTCATCAGTGGACGGAAAGGATCGAGCCTAAAGCTAATAGTGGCTTTCAAATAAGATACTTGAGAGGAGGAGTGTGAAGCACTCCTCCACCTAAGCATGGACGCAACACAAAAGGCCTACAGTGATTAGAGAAGTCACGACACATTTTTAAGGTCAGGCTGAGAAACATACTCCTAATGGATCTTGCTGAGTTCATCAAGGGGGTCCACAACAAACTGTTGGTCTGAGTATGGCAAGCTCTTTCTGCACCAAAGTGGTGAAGGTAGAAATGTACATCTATTTAGAAATTTCCTTCTAAATAATCAACCACATGCCGTCAGCAAAGACCCAACATTCATTGTATTACATTCAGTACACCAAATGCATTCAAATTAGCTTAGACAGTTTCTCCACTATTTATGCAATTGCACTTAGCTAGTTGAAATTGAGAGGATTTCAGAATTTCGTACTTTCCTAGAAGGCTTTTTGAAAGTGCTCAATTGTTGGTGCACAGTAAAAATCACTCTGAGCACATATTGCAGGACAAAATCTAGGGAGAATGCACTATGAAGCAGCAAGAAAACTGTTTAAAATTATACTATGATTAATATATACCAGATGATAAAAAATAATGGTATAGACTGGTTTTCATTTTAGTTTTATATAACCTTGTATTATGTTAAAAGCTGTAGCCCAAGAAACACATCCTCATGCGCAGACTCCTTGCTGTAAGAACTGCTGTGGGTCATTCTTCAGACAGATTAATTTCTCTGAAACTGAAAGCTCCTTTTCTTCCTAAAATGTCCCATTGACTCTTCTGCTGCCAAATCACATCTAATCATCTGACAGACTGAGAGCTGGAGGAGAAGTTGTGAGAGATTTTCAGCACCTCCTCAGGCAGCAGCTCACTCTAGGTCTCTTCTTCCAGTGCAAGGCTGCAAAGCACCTCATCCACAGACCTGGACACTTCTGCATAAGCCAGACACTGCTGGGAAGCACCAAAATGGATGAGGGTACTGGTGATGCTTCTACAGGAGGGTCTCCTATCTGTTGGCACCATTCTTTTTTTCTGCCTCCCAAGATCAGAAGGGAGAAAAGCCTCTTCAAGAGCAGCGGTCAAATTTTGCTGTCCCCTCCTCTATGGCTGTTAATCCAAGGAAAAAAGAGATTATCTTCACTGCAGCATTGCCAGCCACTTCATGYACTATTTCTCCTAAAAGCCTGTTTTTCAGTAGTCCTTCAAAGAAGATTATGACATCTTAGATTTTCCTTCAGGCCTCTTCCTTCTGCTGCCTGCTGCCTTTTGTTCTTATTCTATTTTCTATCTTCATACCAACTTAAACTCACTTTATGCTACTTCACGTCAACACATGATTAGGTATTTCCAATCTCCTTTGTGACGGTAGAGAAACATCTAAATATAGACTCACTGAAATCAGATTCTCAAGGATATTGTTGGTTAAATATTGTCCCAAGACTTTTTATATTCACTCACCACACTAACTGAAATCAATAGCATATGTCATATTTCTAGTACTGCACCAGAATTCTGAGTAGGAAAAAATACCTGTGGTCACCTATGGTTTGATGAAATCAAGAGTCTAATTTTTTATATAAATTTCCTTTATAACACCTTTATGAGCACTGGAAGGACAGGCATGTGTGGGCCTCCATGTGGATTTGTACACAACAGAGTCCGTCTGGTAATGAGCAAGCATGGGGATGGCAGGGGTGGAGGAGACTGCGGGGAATAGTTCATCTCCATCTTTTCCCGATGCCCAAAAACCTCTCTGTGGCTTTCTGCCAGAGCAGTGCTTTCACATTCAATAAGAAATGCCAAGGGAGGAGGCTTTAAGCACTCTCCTAACAATGAAAAATGCCCATTCAGGCACTGGAGCAGAAAGCATGCTGAAAAAGGCCGATGTGACATGATGAAGTCTATAAAACTTTTTTTGTACAAATATTTAAGCTGATGGGGAAAAAAAAAATAATTGGAGCAAAAATAAAATCTGTGTGCATTCTTTTTCAAGATTCAGATTTCCCTTGCAGGAAAGGAAACTTGCCTCTTGCTTCAAATATATTGCTATAAAACTAAGACCATTAATTTTTTTTTCTGAAAATGACAGGAAAAAATAAAGATTCTAATTTTTATTACAAAGAATCTGACAATGTGGAAACAATATTCCACAGATAGATAGAAATATGCAAAAAGCTTTGTTAGAGTAAAAGCAAAGAAATATATGGAACTTCTCAAATGTTAAAATATTTCAAATCAGTTTCTTATGAGCGCCTTTAGAGCTATACATGAATTAGCCAAACGACAGCCTTACAATTATCAAGAACGTGCAACATTCATCTGATGTCATCAGCAACTTCCACTTAGATTAAACATGCATTTCTTTCTGTCCTGTATCTCCTCTCAAGGCAGTACACTTTCCTGCCTTGCAGCTGTTCTATATTTATTTCATATTTTCCACATGGTCAGCTCCAGATTTCTATTACAGTCACAGCACTGAACAGTGTTCAGGGTAAAATTGTATGTGCTTTTATCTCACAATCCTCTCTCTAAATATTTTGTCAAAATTACAGGACCTCCACCTTCCTTCTTTTCCATTTGCACTGAAAGTGAGAACAACCTGCAGACACAGAAGGACATGGAACTGATGGGCTGCAAACAGCTCTGGAACTCAAGGGGCCCAGGTAAATTCTTTCACTCCCATATGCTACTGCCTGCAAAGGCAGAGGCAGGAAAATTATCAGGAAGGAGAAGCTGCAGATTTCTGTCATTYGTACTACCTTATATCTTCTCCTGTCCTTCAAATAGTTGCTAACATCCAAATACCCTTTTACTGATCCAGCTAGTTTTCATGTGCATGCTGATACTTGCTCCCACATAATTCTGAATTATAAAAGTGACCAAAACTCCCACTTACTGTTAGCACTTGGCAGCTCTGATCATGAGCATGTTAAGTTTTACATTGTAGAGATTTGCAATTTTATAGCATTCTGTGCTGGATAAAAATCTTATGACAGCTGTAATGAAGGGGAAATGCCAACACATAGAAAGATTTTATTGAAATCCTTATAACAGAAATCATCAACCATCTACCAACTCAAGCTAGGAAGTAAAGAAAGCTATGTATAAATCAATGCTTAATTCAGAACATCAAAACTTTATGCAGCACAATCTGTACAACTCATGAGGAACAAAGTATGTCAGGCAASATCAGCAACAGGCAGTTCCAAGATCTGTAGCAAGCTGAGGCACCACATTATAAAATTTCTCCCAATTCACCATGAGCACTGGCAGGCAAACACCAAGGGAATTACCACAGGTATAATAAATAGGAAGACATACAGATCAATAATTTCCCTGCCCTCCATTAAATATCAGSCAGAGAGGTTTAGGGATTATATCCATTTGTGAAAATCAGGTATGGTCAAGGACTTGTTGCATAGGACTCCAAAAGCATCTCCTCAGCCTTTAATCTGCAGGATACATCCCATCATCAGCCCCGCTGCTGTGGCTATGAGTGAATCGGCCTGGCTGGCTTTGCTTCAGAAGCAGCAGAAAGGGAGGATAGCCTCTAAATGACAAAAGAGAGACATAAACTTCGGCAGCCAAATTATCAGGTGAGAATAAAATTCTGTCTTGTCCAGGCAGAGGAGTGTCTAATTCCAACAGGACCCTCTGGGGTGCTGTCCCACATCCATCAATCTGCCTTTGTGACTTTGATCACCCACAAAAACATTTTGGCAAACTCTTCCAGGAGGCCATCAAACACAGGTGCACCATCAATATCTTTGGTATCCTAGCTGCTCTGAGAATAACAAAGCCTAAAATCCAGCTCTTATGTACAGTGCAGCATGACAGCCAAATTACTGACTATGCCAGTTATTGTTTTGTGCCTCCTCCATCATTACCTTGACAGCTGGTCTTCCAGGTTCAAAAACACATCAGAGACCAGTGCTAAGCAATTTGGCAACAAAACTAGCAACTCACTTCTGTGAGTTCTGTGACTTCTCTTGTTTATATTCTGAGGCTCTCAGACACCAGTCAGGTATCCCACCTGGCTCTGGACGGGCTGTCTGCTCAGACCAATGCTACAGAACTATTATTGGTCAGCCACACCTGCAGAAAGATGTGGTCTGTAGACTGTGCTGATTCTCCTGCACTATTCTGCTGTGCACATGCCCATAGTAACATATGTACACCATCTGAATACACCAAAATTCTTTAATTTTCATTTTTCACATGTATTGCACAAGCAAAAGGATATTCCAGAGCCTCTGTGAATATAGTTTCCAGGGTCATGCAGTCCTGAGCCATCCCTATCTTCTGGCTGTGGATCCACAGAGGTGAGCAGTGTGCTGACACACCTGCAGCCTGAGACAGGAGAGGGCCATTAGGTCTGCTCTTGGAGAAGGCGGCTCTGCTGTGCACTGTGGTCAGCAGGGTGGGAAGAGTGCCCAGCCCCAAAGCCAGCATTTGTGCATACTCAAGGCAGCCATTTCATGAAAGCATGGGAGCTGGAAAAGAGACACTTTCATGGCTGAACTCACAGGTTGCTCTTAGACTGGCAAGGGATTTTTGTCTGAATTCATCTCTGGAGATTAATAAAACACCRGAAATACCTAAGTGAAGTGAATGAGCAAACTCCCATTTAACTCAATGAGTCTTGGATTTTAATTCTTAAACATTAATCAAAGAAATTTCTTGAGCCATAAATAGCTCAAGTGTCAGCCATCTCAAGAGGCAGAGAGATAATGCAAAATTGACCAGTATCTCTTAAGGTTGCTTCAAGATTTCTAAAAGTGCTCTCTTGCGTTCCGAAGTAGATTTTTTATGAAAGAAAAGGATCCTTTTAAAAGAATGAATAAAGAATCCTTTATGAAAGAAAAGGATAAAACCCAAGAATCCTTGATTTTATAATGTACTTTGTTTTCTAAAATCCTTCTCACACCAAGTTCCTGCACACAGTTCACTACAAAAACAAGAAAAGATGCTCTTCACTCTAGAGAACAGCAAGGAGCTTCTCCCAGGGAGTAATCTGTTATACTCTGAAAAACTCCAGACATACAGAGGTACTACTGGAGTAAGACAAATGCACATAATCTATACCAGGTTATCCTCAGATAAATTGTCAGTAGTTACCACTCAGATACAAGCCCTAATTAAGACATAACTGGTAATGATATCACAGACCCTAGGTATGCTGTTGTGCACAAAATGGTTACTTTCAGATGTGTCTTTGGGAAAAACCTCAGGAAATTTCCTCATGAGAAAAGAAAGTTTCTTAATTGATCAAAATTTAGTATCTGAGTTGTCAGAAAATCTTTAGGTGTTGATATAGGAGAAAATGGAGGAAAAATCGCCATAACACTGAGTTCAGACTTAGACCAGAAAAATCACAATATTTTTGAGTATTTGTTTCATAGGAATATGGAAAATATATTTCTGACAAGATCTAGACTAGTTCTTTTACCTTGTACAATTTAAAATGCTAAATAAATGAGTTACAAAGTAATATTCCTCATTTCATTCTATCTATTCTGATGAAAATAAATATTTAAATTGAGCAGTTAAGCAAAATATGTTTACTTTCTGATTTCCCACTTGTCCAATTGTCCAGAGTGACAATTTTGGGATATCTCTCGACAGCAAATTAATAAATAGGTGGTTTATTCTTTCAGAAATTCCTGCATATGAAAGTGTCATTTTTTAGTAATAGAACTTCTACAAAATTATTTCTCAGTGTTTTAGCCTGAAAGGAAAAACATCACAGTGCAGGAAAAATCTATCAGAAACCAAAGTATCAGAAACCAAATTTTGCCACAATGGTAGATTGTGACAGAAAGTGCTTAAAATTTGTCGTTTCACAGCACATCAAAAATCTGCTGAAAATAGAGATGTACTTTATCTCTTGAAGAAAAAACTACTTAGACATGACCAATCCAAGTTTTTCTTGCTTGTGTTACTGAAACACTTAAAAGACTTAACACTTCTGGAACCATGTAATTTCTTCTCTAAATAGTACATTTTGCTTCTGGGTGGAAACATACCCTTTTTGAATGCGCATTTTAAAAAATTAGTCAAAATATAAAGTCAAACATACAGACAAGAATTAATCTGACAGGTTCAATCAGAAGCTACATCACTTTTTGAAAGTAATGCATGGCCACACTATTATATAAACTATATTTCTTCAAAGCTTAGAAAAAAACCCACATTACTAAAACCTATCCTTTAAAAGCATGTTGAAAAATATAGAAAGATTAATCGAATGCAATATTTTTTAATAACATAGTCTTAAGCTGTGATAAAAGAACTCATATTATTTATTCTGATAGTTTGCATTTTCATTTAAGTATTGTATTGGATTCTGTTAACACCTGTGCAAGGAAGCGATCTAATTTTCATATAAGAAAACATTAATTACTGAATAGAATTCATGGCTCAGTGTAGAAACTTTAGTATTGCAAAGAAATTTAGTTGTCATGTTTGCAACAAATGTAGGGTTTATTAGAAGAAGTGGAATATTGTGATAGTTTGGGGTAACCTAAGAACATGATTTTCAGAAAATATTTCTCTAGTTACATGGATTAGCATACCACATGGCTTTTATGGGCCCTCAAGTTACATTACCGTTAATATGCAATAGCTGGAAAACAAAACTGTATTTTGTACGTAAATATAAAGTAAATACAAAATTAAATATAAAAAGATATCTATAGGGAAAGAAAAATTTTAAGAACTTTCCACAGGGAGACTTAGAAAGACCTGATTCTAAAAATTCAAGGCCATTGAAATCATCCYTTTCACAGAACAGAATACCAGCAGGCATTAAAAAGCAAACTAAAGAAAATGACTGGGTTTTTTGACTCTTAATGTCACTGACCAAAAGAGAGGCAGGAATGCATAATTGCAGTACAACAAAAATGTCTACCCCACATAAGGTCTTTGTAGAGGTCAAATCAATAATTTAACCATTTCCTTGTCTGAAAAGATTGGGAAACTAGAGGTGGTTAAACCACCTGCTAGTAGTATAGGGTTAGAAAAATAATTTTCACAGAAGTACAWTTAGTCAGTGCCCAGAATGCATCTCATTCAGGTGACTGCTTAATTCATTTTCCCCAAGCTGGCCCTCCAGCACAGGCTTGCTCTTGCTGCTCATTGCCCACAGCCTTCAGGCACCAGCGCCCAGCTGAACACCCAAGGGGTGGGTGGTGGGGTTGCTCTCCTCACCTGCTTCAGAACTCATCTGAGAACCCTAATGCTTAGCTTAGACTGGCAGCCAGGAGAAAGGAAGGTGCTTAGTAATGTCCTGCAATCTACAGCTCTGTAGGAAATAATTTTAACCTTTAGCCCTAATGCTGTGCTCATACTTGGTGCCAGACCAGGGATGATGCTAGAGAGTGTGTTGTACCCAAAACTCTCCCAGAGCTCATAATACACTGGTACATTCACTCAGTCAGGAGCTCCAGAAGCAGTCCAGGGCCCCAGCTGTGGTAAACATCGAACTCAAGGAAAAAGTTTGAAAGGGACATTTGATGGCTGACAATGCACAGCTGCCCAATGACATCTCAGATGTTAAAATGACAGTGCTGCTGTGCCAGACACCATGTGGACTAAAAAAAACCACTGCACTGCCCCAGGATTTACTTTACTTGCATGCCCATCAGGAGCAGGTCTGCCAGAATATATGGCCACATTTTGCAGGATTAGATCTCACACAATACACCCTCCTCTAGCCCTTCCACTGCTCCTTCAAACTTTACATATGCTTTTGAAATTACTTGGTTACCTAAGTGCATTCACCAGTTCTAAGAAAAACAATGTCTATTTTATGTGCAGCCTGCTGAAGCAATTTTTCCAGCTCAACCTCTTCCCAAGACAAAGGCCACCTCCCTGGCTGCCTGCCCACCTGCCTGGGTGGGCAGGGCTTCCCGCGCTGTTGTGTGAACTGGTGGCAGCGCTGGCACCTTGTGCAGCTTCTGGGCCAAGATGAATGGGATTGATAATCTACAGTAAACATCCCTTTTCCTATCATTATCACAGGCTGTATCACTGAGCACAAGCTCAGCTGCAGATTTCAAAATAACTTGAAGTAAATGTTTTCTGTCACTACTATAAGCACATAAGAGAGCAAAATTTCAAGCAATATGAAGTGTGCTGCTAAACACCACAAACCCAAAAGGCCATGATACTGGCACCTGCCTTATGCAATTGCACCACAGTAGTTAGGAAATTTCTGAGACTGCCACACAAAATAGCATAAAAGGAAGGAGAAGAAAGAACTTCAGGTGTCTGGAGTCTCCTTTGCCTTCTTGTTAGTGGTGTTTGTTTCAGAAGAAATGTATCTCAGCCAGGTCTACACACATTATATTATGTATACTTACTTCAGTAACTACTCAAAGTACTTACTAAAGCATTTTAGCAAGAGCTAATACCTTCAAGGGCTTTTGTCAGCCATGCTCTTGGCATCTGTTAGTGAGACTTTCTTTCTGAAATTTTCTTTCTTTCTACAGAACTTCTGCCATGATTCATAGGGCTAATATTCATCTCTCCCAAGGACTAGATGTAGACTGTCAGAATAATTTGATTTGCAATTTAAAGTTTACACCAACTGCATACCTTTGTTGTTTTTCTGCTGATGTCTGAGTCTCTCCCAAAGCCAGCACTCATTCCCAAAGCAGAGGAATGTTGCACTCCTTGTAATCAACAGCCTCATAGGGTGATAAAGTTCTCCTGGCACACAGTGATTACCTCCAGCTCTCACAAACACCAGTGCTAAGCAAACTGATGCCCTTTCTGTCACTTTCAGACACTCCTGAGAGACAATGTGAGCATCAGGGCCTATATAGTCTCGGAATGCTCTTCTTCAGCCCGAGACGTGTGTGGGCAGTTCGGGGGCAGCCCGCGCTCTGAAGGACGAGACTGGACTCTTCGCTCTTTAGTTCTTGGGATGTTTATTATTTTTTATCTATAAAATTTTCCTCCTGTCCAGCCGAGGTCCGGACAGCAAGGCAACCAAAGGCACTCTGACCRCCCTCGGGGCAGTCTCGTCTTTATATAATACAAATTACATCTATCGTATTTACCTTAACTTCCCAATACAATTCACCCATATTAAACTGTGCACCTTTGCAACAAACCAATCCCCAAGTGCCAACACCATCACTGAAAATGGATGACAAGAAGAAGAAAGAAGAAGGACAAGACACGCCCTGTTCCCTCCATCTTGTCTCCATGACCCCCCTGTACCAAAACCTGAACCCCCCTGTACAGGACTATAAACCCCCCTGTACAGGACCTTAAAACTACACATCTATCTTATGGTTATATCATTCAGACTTGTGTGGCTCCCACATGCTCGTGCACAGGTGGCAAGTCCCTTGATGGATCAAAATCAAGCCACCAAGCACTTCTGGCTACATTCCAAGTCTTTCGAGCCCCCCAAGAGTGTTCTCGGCAACTCTGAACATCCGGAGTGATGTGCTGAGTTCCCAYATCATAGCACTCAGGGACTCAAGGAGAAGTGATAGGAGGGCACATGCTAGACCATGCATCTCAGTTCTCAACATTGGAGGTAGCTGCTTATTAATTAAAAGGCACAGACTTTCTAGATTCCCTATATTTAAACATCCTGTTAACACAGCCTCAAGAAAAGTTTTAGTCCCTGCCAAGAGCAGGCAAAATATCCTTGACATGGAGCCCACCAAATTATTTCCTCAGGCTACAGTATGTCTTTTAAGCAAGACTTCTTTTGAAATCCAGTTTGTGACCAACCAATATTAACAAATTGTATGGAAACATGTATGCTCATTCCCTCAGAAAACATTGTAGAGATTAAGAGATCACCCTCCTTTTAAGCAAAACATGGCAAGAAATTTGGACTTCAACCAAAACAACCTGATTTCTCACATTTGCTATCACTCACAATCTAGATTATGGACACTWCTAAAAATAAATCATATAACATTCTAGGACTTTATGAAACAAGAAATGTATTTTACAGGGTTTTTACCAGTTGATTTTTCACTTAGGTACAAGCCTATTACATCTGGCTAAAGAATGTCATCATCCTCCACATGTTTAAAATTGCTTGAAAGAGCCTTTCCTGAAAATCAGTGCTGTGCTTTCAAACATATTGTGATAACTCTGTTTGTTGCCATAGGCAAAAAAATATTTTTCCAATTTATCTCTTTCCAAGAGTGATTGTTACCTGAGAAGTTAACTAGCACATTAAGAAAATAATTATGGATTGATAAACCATGAAAGATTTTTAAAGAACATAGAGTATATAGACTATATAGACAGCTGCTTAATAGAAGGCAGTATTATGAGCTTATGAAGTTAAAGAAGTCTCTGTTCCAACATCTCACTGAAATCATGCCTTTTCTGCACTGAAACACATATTTGACTGTCATCAGGGAGACAGTCCCAGAAAGCACAGTTAAACAAATGACATGCATAAAATATAAATACAAGCATGCGCTTCAACCTTATAATCTATTTCACACAATGCAGATAGTTAACACTGTACTACAGCAGTCAAATTATGCAAATAGAATTTTGAGGGTTTGTTTCCCAGAATAGTGCTGCACATTATCAGAAAAAGCTATATGAAACAGAAGTCCATGTAAAATAGCCCAAATATTCATTTTGCAATAAGGTCTACCTGAAACTGAAGGAATATATATTGTCCAGAAACAAAGAGAACAAAATCAATGAGTTTAGCTATAGTTTGCAGACTTAACTACGTTTTAACCTCCTAGGAGAATAAATATATAATGGTTTCAAGCTAGCAGAAACCACAGTTGCGAGGATAGAAGCTGAGACTCCAACTGCTGCAGAAGTGCAGCTTTAACAACTTATAGGGTTATTTTAATATATTTTAGGTACTTTTGGCTTCCTAGCTACTTTCACTCCAGAAAATTAAGGATCGTAAAAGATAACTACTGTTTTGTTTCATTATCACACATTTAAAGGTAGTGCTAGCGCTGTTAAGAATGTCACAAAAGTAATTTCAATCACAGGAAGTGTTGGTGTTGATAATAGGGCGGATGAAATTCATGCCAAAATAAAGGCACAAAGCTATTCTAACTGTTCAAGTGTGTACCCAAGAAACTAAGAGCTTAAACTCAAGGGATAAATCACTTGCAAAAGCCTGAACCAGAAATCTTACTGAGCCATAACAGCTCTTGCAGGTTTGGCTGGTTTAATTCATCAGAGGAAGCAGTGACTTTGGCCCTGAAGTCAAACAAGAAGACTAGCAAAACAATCTAAGAAATCCAGGCTTCTCCTGCTCTGACCTCAGCTGCTGGAAGCCAGCTTCCCCCTGTTATTGCTGTGATTTTTATAAACTGGGAACCTTATTCCCAGATTCTTCAGTTTACAGGAATTGAACATGTTTGCACTTAGTCTCATCAGTGTAAGATGGCTGGATGTACAGAGGCTGGGGTTTTTTCAAAAGAAAGCTTTCTTTCAAGTTCTCCAAGAGCRCATTATGAAAACGTAGATATACTTTAGGTTATATCTTTCTTGCCATCTCTGTGCAATTGCTTCAAGGCATAAAAATTCCTTCCTCTTCAGATTCTCACAACACACCTGCTTGGATAAACCTCAATTTCTCTGAGAAAAAAAAATGTTCACAGAAACATTTTTCCTTTGACCTGGGACTCCACCTTTTCCCTGAGGCCAACTGGCAAGGCCATGTCCTCTTCAGCTGTTCAAGCAACGCCCAGTAATCATAGCTACAAAACAACTGGTTATTTGGGCTGATGGAGGTCTCTAGTGGAAAATCAGCAGAAACACAACTTCATCTCCAAAACTCAAGATAAGATCAGTTTAACAGGAAAAAAGAAAAGGCACTTCCTCCTCACCCATGAGGGCAGACAGCAGAAACTTTTTGCTAAACAATTTGCTCCTCAAACAAAAAAGGAACTTTAGAATCATCTTCCCAGGCAGGGTAAAGCTTTGTGGACATCAGAGCAGAGGTGTGATTGGGAAGAAGAAACATCCATTGTTATCTTAATCTTGGCTGGAAGTGGTCAAAGAAATATTTCTTTGAAAAAAAGCCAAGAATTTCTGGATTTCTTCTAAATGCTGTAACTTGTGACCAGTAGCTCTACACTGCCAACTTCAGCTGATAAAACATAATTTCCCTTATTGGAAAAAGTAATAATATATCTTTTTAAAAGGTGAATTACATTATGTTGATGAGAAATATTATGCAACTATATAAATTACCATGAGCTTGCTAGTAATTTTCTTAATAGCCAAATTGCTTAGAAGCAACATATATACATAAGCATAATCATGATTGACAAACTCACCAACAGAGTGTGGCTAAGCATAGCAGACCTGCTTGGGAATTGCCCTGTCAGCAGGTGCAGGTGGATGTTCTACCTTCAGGTCCAAGTAGACATCCCAGCAACACAGAAAGTCAGTCAGCTGCCACATGCTGAACAGGCCTCCAGGAGGAAAAGAAACCCCAAGCCACACATATCTCTAGCCTTGACTTTCTCTTTTGGAAAGTCATGTTATTTACCAAAACTTGCTGCTTGATAAGAAAGAATTACACTGCAATTTACAACTATAAACCATACACACTCCCCTGGGAAATAACTGCTCACTAAAGATAACTCTACCAGCATAGCATACGTCACCCCAGCCTGGGCAGAAACTTAAATTGCACAAACAGTGGTATTAAGAGTATTCAGTGGGTCTAGAGAACTCTTCAACCAAAATTTGTGCAACCCACCGCCCGAGGGAATGCACAGAAAAATGTGACATTTTCTACAGGGACCACAGCATGTTTCATCTTCTATCAGATCCAGCATCACATTCCAAGCATCTTGACACTGAAAATCAAATCACTTTTTAGTTAACCAAATATTCACTCTAGGCCAGTATTACTGTTTTAGAACAGTGTAATTGTTTTAGCACTCAAATCTACATTAACCTGTTTTAGAATAAAAAAGAGTGTGCATGCACATGGTTGCGCAAATATAATGAAAGTGTTTCATTTAAAAAGCGTTTCATTAAAATTGTCTGTGGAAGGTGAGGAATATTTCGCTGTTCCAGCTATAGTCAGTTACTCACAGAAGAATGGAGGTTGGGAAGTTAGATACTTCTATTTTTGACTTCTTTATTCTCAAGTGCATAGTACGGTTCTTATGCAAGTCAAAGTAATCCAGTACTGGGCATTTCATTCATGCTATATCACAGGAATTAGTGGAATTGTATGGACAATGATGGACAAGAGAGAGTTCACCACTCTGTTACAGCAAATTTTTCTTTAAGTGCTCTCCTTGTGCCAAGTTCCTTTCAGTCACACGAGCTTTTGCCAGTAACAGACTTTGACTGTAGACGAAAGTATTTGTTTCCTTGTTCCCTGTGATCCCAGATTCCACATGGGCATAAAATCTGTATAGAATCAATCACAATGAACAGTTTCTTTCCCTAAATATTTTCCAAGATTATATACTTTCCTCCTTGTTATTCAAACACAGAGCTAAAATATTTCTAATTCTATTATGTCATCTTTCAATCAGTGACTGGAACTTGAGAGTTGCATACTGTTGATACATGGCCACTGGTCTCTTAAATCATGTTTTTAGGTTACATTTCCCAGTCTGAGAGGTAAGCAAAAAAATACACCAGGTAGGAGATGTGTCTATTTGTTTAATAAATATGGAAAGCACAACAATATAAAAAACTATTCCCCTCTCTATCCAGTCACCCCTGCACAGCCCAGCTCTCCAGTTTCCCCCAGCCCTCCCCAGCTGGCTATCACCCTGGAACGTGCTCAGTGGGCATTGCCTCCCATTGCCCCTGTCACTTGCACCCCAGGGAGGAGGAGGCTCAGCTGCAACTGCCCTGGTAGGAACTGCCTGCAGCCAGTCATGAGTTMGGCTTAGGCCCTCCTGGACTTGGAATTACTTCCTACTGCTTCAATGAAGGCTTATGCAATACACTCAGGGGTCCTCACATCCCTTGAAAATTAATGTGAAGGAGATGTGAGCACAGTTCAGAAAAATGTATTATTATTCTGTCTAGACTTTGTAGCACTGCTTTTTCCAATTTTCCCATAACTTCAAATGAAAGATCATTGTAAAATCATTTACTTTGTTTAAAAAATTAGCATCTTTAGCTACCTATGCATTTACAATAAAACTCACAAAATAATGTTTTACTCCAGAATTCCCTTCAGGACAGAAACTTGGTTTTAATTTCCTCTAGTCTTAAGGAACTTCAGCTGTATAGGTGTTCTGTGGGCCCTCTATGCAGAGATGAAGTGTTACTTTATCTGTCCTCATATCACCCTACAGACTTTGTTCAAAACACGATGAAGTGTTACTGTACCAACAAAATCACTGTTTTGCAAAATGCAATACTTACAGCTATTACAAGAGTTGCTAAAATCTGGTTTGCAGTGTTCTGTTGTGTTGCAAGTACAGATTAGTAGAATGCCCCACTTTCAGTCTCCTGAACTAAAGCACCTCTTATTTAGCAACAGAAATCTGTCAATACCTTTCAAAAGGGAAAATAAAATAGCTAAAGTATCATTTGGTATTTGCAAGTACCTGGATTAAGAAGCAATTACTTTTCCAGATACTAAGGTGAACAGAGTCAGGACTTGCCTTTAGAGATCCACAAAAAAAAAAAAAAAAAAAAAAAAAAAAAAAAAAAAAAAAAAAAAAAAAAAAAAAAAAAAAAAAAAAAAAAAAAGAAGAAAATCATTGCTTTTCTCAAAGGATTTTCTCCTAAATTGAAACAGCTAGTGACCACTCACAAAGCAGAAGAAACCATATCTCTGGTTCTCAAAGATAAAATATGAGAAAACATGAAAATTCACTGTTCATCTAAGGTTTGAAAACTGAAAAACTGCTGTGTGATTGCCCTCAGTCACTGGACACATTAGAAACAACCCATTTACCCTAACTCAGCTAAAGGCCTGCACTGATTTTCCTTTTTCAGTGTTGGAATTTTTGCAAGGAACTGGTTTATAAGAAAAGCCAATTAAGAAGATTTTTTAGGCCATCACTCACGCTGCCAGAATCTGATGTACCAGTGAGACATGACTGCCTCCTGAGGCTCACAACCACCCTGCCCAGTGTTCCTCCCTCCAGTCTTCTGCTGGTCGAGGGGTTTGCACATGGGTAGATGGGTCTGGCAGCAAAGCCTGCTGCTCCTAGTGTCCCATCCAGTTTTCCTGGACACTGTGGGAGGCAGCAGGCCACTGTGCTGTGTGGCAACATGCGGCAGGAGAGCAGCAGTGAGCCACTGGGAGCAGTGACCCTTCCATGGCCAGGACACCAATCGGTGATCCCAGACCTTGTGTGCACACTGCCTCAGATGTCTCACTGCCTGCTGCTCAGATACTTTCAGTGCTCAAAATCCACTTCACTTTGTTGTTAGGCAGATTTTTCCCAGCTTCTAAATCCCTGACTCTGAAGACATAAGCACTGCTTTGCATACTTGTGGAGATGAAGGAAGGGTGGCAAGGAAATCTATCCTGTTGCAAGAGCTTCTCAGGAGCAATCAACCAGGCAGACCCAGGTGCATRGCAATGTATCTTCAGAAGAGCTGAATATCTGCCCTAGACTGATTTTAGCTATGCTGATAAACATCAGAAGAAAATGTGGGTGCAGGAGTTAAGAAACAAAGGTATGTGTTTTGCAGCATATGTTGCAATTTTGAGCTTCATGCAGCAGGAAGAGGGTGAAACATCTGATAGTAGCAAATGCCCTGGGGACAAAGACTATACATTAATATTATGGGAACTGTTCAAGACAGCATTCAGTGTGTGCTAAAAACTGGCCAACTGGCATATTGTTTCCTTTCATTAATCTGACTTAATTAGGTGGTCTGCTGAAAAAAATAGTTAAACAGAATATGAAAAACAACTGTGGGACATGTATTTCAGTGTCAGAGGCTGGAAGGTGGTGAGCAAGAATGGTGACAGGGACACAGGCTCAAGGACTGGGGTCAGCATGACGAGGGCCTGTCTGCTCCCAAGGGATAGTTTGCACAGCACAAACTGGTTTGTGCACTCTGCAGAGGAACCCAGCTCCAGGCCAAACTGGCTTGGGAAACAGGTCAGTGCATTTCCACTCAAGTCAGATGACTTTCGTTCCCGACAGCAGTGCCAGCACTTTGTGACCCCTGTCACTGAGGTTACTGTGGGACTGCACTTTACAGCACCACAGCTCACAAACTCGGCATGCCTGCGCTAATTGGGTCTCCAACTTCCGTGCACTAACAGGTGATGCCTGTGACCTATGCATGTCTGATTAAATAGTCCATAAGATCTTCAGAAACTTGGGATTTGCTATGCTCCATATCCTATGGAAATATTTATTATAAAAGACAATGTATTAAACTTCTTTTCCTGTCTTCTCACTCTTTTTCTTCTCTTTAGATTCTGACCTGGAGATAAGTGCAAAAGGCTTCTTGGTACAATGTCTCTGTGTGTTTTAATGAGTGAAGACTCACTTAGTGCATAGTCAGGTTCTTTTGCCAGGTTCCCAGGGTGGCAAGCATGGTGGTGTCATCATCACTGTGAAACTGGAGGAGCAGATGTCAGGCAGAGCTTGTCAGGACATCTTCTGAGGTTTTACTGGGAAGCCTTCAGGGTGAAGAAAATTGGAAGTGACCTTTATACAGAATTACTACAAACACAAGTAGGCTTAGATGGAGAGAAAAAAAGTTCAGGGAAAGGTTTCTGTTAGGTTTTACTCATATTTCAAGCCAAGTAAAGCAACTTCATTTCCCTAAGAAAGTGCTGCCATATGGAGCAGGATGAAAATGTAATCTAGTCAGCAAGAATTATTGGATGTTATAGCAGAAAACATTAGTAGGAGTTTGCAATGCTATATAGGATTATGATTTGCTGCAAATACTACTGGTTCCTGTTATATTATACTGCTTCAAATTAATAGCTTACTATAAGAAAATAAAGGAAGGGTGGACCTAAAGAGCAGGAAAGACTCAATGACCTCTAATGAGCTTCAGGACTGTCTCATCAGGAAAGCTATGGAAATTTCTTCCCTTAAACTTTCAAATAGTTTCTAGCAGTATCCCAGAGGAAATCTCCTTATCCATGCCTTACAATGATTTAAAGAATGTTTATTTTTCTGAGGAGAAAAATCCATGGTCATAAAAGAAAAGTTGTCTATGTTGCTAGTAAAAAATAGGCTTATAGTTGAATTTTATTGACATTATTTGACCTTGTTCATTTCATGACTAGTGTGAAAAAAGTGAAATGGTGTATAGACAATTCTAGTATCACATTCCATTTTTGCTTTCTCTCCCTTCTTTATATACAAGCAACAAATAAAAAGCAATAAAATAAATGCAATAAATTAAAATCTGAATCCTGAGTGTGGTGTTTTACTTGTATGTTTAAAAGCAGTCTGTGGATCACCTTTAGATATTTTTTGTATCACAGGTGATACAAAAAATATAAAAAAAAAAAAAAAAAACCAACAAACAAACAGTGAAACAGACGATATTCACTTGAGGTTTTCCTTTTCATCATAAGGTAAGTGCCACTGCAGAATTCCTTAGATTGATTACTTTCAAGGGAAAATATGAGGCAGATCCTACAGTGCTGTGCAGGGCCAGTGCAAATCACAACACCTTGCCTACAAGTTTTTTGCAAGAGCACTGTTCAATATCTTTGCATAATTTTTCTGCGTGGCTGTTCTCGCCATCCAGTGCCTCTGCAGGAAAGGAACACTGCCATCTGCTCAACACAGCTGACTCTGGGACCCCTTGCATGTGTCCCATCTCCCTGTGCAGCCAAGGGCACTGCTCCTCTGCCTGCTCAAGCTGCCCGTCCTCCCGAACACCGATGCTGGCGGCAACCCATTTCAAGCTGCCCTCTGCCACACCATCCTTAGCTGGTTCTCCTTTCAAATGGCAGCGTAGGCCAGGTCCTGCTGTGAGGGGAAAAGGATAAGCTGTTTGTGGACCAGGGAGTGCATGCTCCCTCTGGACAGCCGCAAGGGCAGAGAGGCAGCAAAGGGATGCATTCCCCAGGGTCAAGAGAGAGGAGGCACAGGCGCTGTTAGGGGAGGAAAATATTTCCCCTCACTATGCACAGCACAGGACTGCTCACCACAAAGTGAGTGGGTGAACCTTGATTATGGCTAGTAAATTATTCCAGTGTCACTGGATTAAGTACAAAAGTCCAAAATTCATGAGTTTGTGCAATTCCTTATGTATGCCACATTGTGTCTGGGTTCAAAGAGCCCCCTGATGACTCTTGTGCCTCAAGCTGCAATCCAATACCCATGTCTCTGATTTTKCAGGTTCAAGAAGACTTTCGCTTTACCGATCAGATTTTTGACATAATCATGTTCCTGCATGGGTTTCAGACTCAACAGCATGAAAAAACCACCTCACCTGCCTGTCTGAAGAAAACACACACAGCAGCTGGAGACGAACAAATCCCAACACACAGACTTTTACAGGAGGCTGAATGGCATGTTCACAGTTAGTACATTTTTTATGCACTCTTCTGTCCTTCTCTTTGTAAACTGTTTTTAAATACAAGGATGTGTTTAATATTTGAATAATGAACCTCCCTGTTGGCAGTTGCAGTTGACCCAATGTAGTTTTTCTGTCACATTTTGTCTGACTGTGGCACAAAGCAAGCTCTACAACGCTGCAAAAAGGCAGCTAAGAACTGAAGAGGAGGTCTCAGTACCACCTAAACTAAAGTTCCACAGTACTGGAATGGGGAGTGGGTACAGTTTGATGAGAGAACACAGTAGTGATTGTTGTTTGTACTTACAATCATTCTATATTGATTCAATTTTCTGCTTTTCCTTTCTACACTAGTTCATATAACAAAACTCCATATCTGTTTGATTAATGGCATTAATTTCCTTTCTGTTTAGATAAATAGGATCCTTTTGACCAGAATTAAGAGGACTATGTGTTTGGGGATGTGAATCCAAGCCTAGACACATTTAACCAAAAGTGTTTAGTGATATTCTGTACTCACACGCTACTGTGCTTCTGCATGGTCATTTCCCTCCTTTCTTCCATTGATTATATACCTAAAGTTCTAATCACAAAATAATGTTCAATAACTAATAATTTATTTTTTTTATGTGGAAAAGGTCAGGTTTAACAGAGTCTTAAGCAGTTTAACTTATTAACAGTTCCTCAAGAGACTGGAGATTTCTTTCTTAGCTCAAACATTGAAATAAACTCTCACATTTTCTTGAGTTTATAGTTTTTTAATATGGCAATTTCATCCAGACAAACGAAAAGAAAATCCACTCATGAAATTTCTTGTGCAACATTACCAGGTCAGTAAGTGCCCCAAAAATCCTATTGCCATAGGGAACACTCCAGAATCTCCTTTTTACCTTGCCTTAAATTTGGACAGGATAAGTAAAATGGACAAAATACTGGAAGTTACCTTCCAGGTATTTGGAAATGAAAGCTGATGCATCTGAGAACTTTCTTACAATCAAAGACAAACACCCACTCAGTGGATTAAAGGCAGGTGAGGTGGAGGTAGAAAGATATCTGCAACAGGTTTTGCTATGCTGTTCCCTGATGACAGGTTTAAAATGCAAAATAAAGACAGGTGACTAATTCTAGAACCCAAGTGACAGAGAGGAGTTTTAGAAACAAGTAGAATGTGCTCTACACCAAAAAAATTGTCATGATATCACAGAGTAATCCATATCAAGGTTTATGTGAATAAATAAAGTACACGTCTGTATGGTATCTCTGCTATTCAGGCTTACAGCAAAGGTCATGGAAGTCCTACCATGAAATAAATTGTTGCTCTATTGTATTGTGGTGCTATAGGAAGGGGAAGCTGAGGGTTCAAGAGGATCAGTAACAACCTGATGTGAATGCAAGATTTCCATTTTCTTCCCCTGCCCCCAAGGAGACCAAAATGGTGGGGGTCTCAGAGAAGAGTTGTTCCCTTTACACTCAAAAAGGTGAAAGGCAGTTAAGTGCAAATGGAAGAAGATCTAACTCTCACACGGAGTATACTTGCATATTTATATGCTTTTATTATTAGATTAAGGATGTATTTCTGATAAGGAAAAAAAATCATATTGCAACAAAAAATTTTCATATATACAGTCCAGCTTCTACCAAACCAGGAAGAAATATGTCACCTCTACTAATGCTGCTAAAAGTTGTCAACAGACCAAACTTGACTTGCGTGCTCACTGTCAACAAGTGACAAATTTTCTTAGCTTATCCCTTTAAGTTTCTTCCAGGGATGTGCAAACACAAAAAAGTACCCCTACAGTTTTACCATTCTTGCAAGCATAACTGCTGGGGAAAAACATAAAGCCTTGGTATGATCCAAGCACTGGTCAAAGGCAACAGGCAGAAAACAAACTAGAGTTATCTCTGTTCAAATTACCTGTTTCGTTGTGTCTGCGCTGTACAGCCTCCATGCTGACTCATGCCATTACCTCATGGGAAACTCCTCTAAAAAGTGATGAGCAGTATTTCTGTGATGTAAATACATGGTGTCATTAGCTGCATTTGACTTTGCCACTGCTGTTGTCCTAATGAGATAGCTAGAACTAAATTTTCTGAGTTATACTGAAATAGCCACCATTACAGAGAAGGTATCAAAGAAACTTTGAGGGGAAAGAACAAAAAAACAACAGTGGTATTCTTTTTATATTGTGTGATTATGAGGAAGAAGAGGAACTGGAAAATTATTTTACATTGTCATTCTTTTTAACTCTTCTGTTGACATGCTGTGTGTTTATTTTCAGTATCTAAAAACCAGCATTTCTCAGGTTTCCATTATTTAAGGACAGCTAAACAAACTGTGTACAGAAATCCCTTGTGAACTTCCCAGGGCTAGCATTTTTCTTTGCTTGGCTCTCATCTAAATTCCTAAATTCCTCACCTAAATTAAATTCTTTCTCTTTCCCCCACACAGCAATCCTTTCTCTCTTGGAACAAACCTTGTGAGATCCTTCTAGCTTTACTTCCAGCACAGGTCAGCAGGAACCACCTTTCCCCCACCCCCAATTATGGTGAGCTTCATTTTCAGCCTTCCCTGTGATACTGACATAGCCAGAGGAGAATCTGAGGCTGCAGATTTGCAGCTCTGTGAACACTGGGTTTCAGCACTCTCAGTTTTCCCTTCCACAGAAGTATGCTACTTGCAGCATGAGATCAGTTAGCTGTTCATGACAGAGCATGTTACAGTAAACAGGCTCTGCTTTCATCATGCAGGCTTCCCAGCATTTTTTCAGCTGGGAAACAACTGTGAGAACAATGGAGGATACGCCGCTGACAATAGGTGCAATATCATTTACATTTCTGACAAGCTCTCAGCATTGCTTTATTTCAGCTGAGTTCCTGCCTCCATTATGTGACTGCAATGTGCCTGCTGAGAGATGAAATGCTGGCTCCTTGACAATAGCCAAAGAGGGATACACCCAGTATTGGTTGAACACAAGGTGACTTTCCCAGCTTATACAGGCCTGGGAAAAGACATGAATAATGCTGGTGTAAACCACAATATCCAGAAGGTATTGAGCTTTTCCTCACAAATATGAAACAAAAATAAATAATGGCCAGGTGACTTCTGCTGGGGCACATAATTACACATAAGCTTTTAGACCAAGTTTTGAATGCTGCTAGAGAGGTTTCCTCAGGATGCTTGGGACTTTTCTGTACAGGAGCAATCCCTTTGCACTTACCAGGCAACGGTTTACAGAATGCGCTCTGCTTTACTGCTGTCCAGATTTGTTTTGCAAACAAATTTGGGAACTCATGCATTTGCAAGACAAAATGCTATATTTACTGTCTAGGAAGTTAGAAAAGGTGCAGAGAACATACAGAGAATGTGTGGTGCTGGGCAATAAATGTGGGAGTACTCTGTTGAAGACCCATTCACCAAACACCTCTGTCAGGACAATAGTATTGCTCATCTCTCCTTTCACAGTCCCACTATGCACACTCCTAACAAATTTCGATGGAGGTTCGTGAGTAACCAAGCACAGGAAARACTCTAAGCAGATGTCACAATTCCAGTACCTCAACACAACCTCTCTCTCACCTATCTTTGTGAATTTACATTGTCTTTTCAAGGTCTGCCTGGCTATTTTTTAGGGTTGGATATATATATTCCTTACCACTTACATAAGAGCGTATTACATTGTCAAACTCAGTTTACAGCAGCCCATCCTCCCAACCTCAGATTGTGTGTAAAGACTGATGTCTCTGTATAGCAAACCCATGTTAGGGCTAGTTACTGTATTGGGCATTAACTGTCTCTTGACCTGGGCTGATCTCTGAGCTCAAAAGGTCCTGCACCACTGCAGACAATCTGTAAACCATGCTCAAGCAGCTAAATTGCAGCTTGTTCAGACTTTGCAGCCCTGCTTTCCAGTGTGTTGAATTATTAATTTTCAAAATTTTTTCTTGAAAAGAGAATTGCAGAGTTTACCAGGCTGATGTCTCAAAAACCTTCAAAACAGAAAAAATAAATTAACAGTATGCTCTTCATGCTAACAAATGCACCAAATACTTCAGGTGCTTAGAGAGCTCTTCCTAAGACTCGAGGAGATTGTCTACTACTCATTAAGAAAAAGTTGCAATAATATTACTAACTCCAAAATAGAGACAAGGTTTACAAGAAGGCAACAGCAGTTATTTTGTTGAATGATACTCTCTGCTGTCCAAAGTATAAAGCTATTTTTTTTTTCTCTGCAGACCACGTTGGTGTTATGCTGTCATATCCATAACCACTACCTTCAAGTAACACGGTGAGGCTTCTGTACCTCTTACTGCTTCCCCATCATAATTTAGATCACAGTTGGATGCCCCTGCACTGACTCTGCCTCAAAGCTGACATCGCTTCCTAAAGCACTGTGGCAGCTTGGGCCAGAATGTGAGAACTGATGGCTCATAGTTAACTGCAAAAGGACACTATGTTCAAAGATAGATTCAGGGATGTATTTCCTCTATGCAGTTCTGCCAAATGCAGTGCTCACCAGCAAAAAATCATGGAGTTCAGTGCAAGTGGAGATTTAGAAGCTGTGGATGGAAGTCAGCAGTCTAGAATCCTCTCTGCAGATGAAAGAGAGCCCTGTGTTTGTACAGCATTTGGTGAGATAATTTTATGATCATGGGGAGGTGTAGAAATCTGGTGTAGACATTCAAGTCAAAAGTTGAAAAACAAAACCAAACTGACAACACTGCTGCCTTGGAAGTCCTTCAAAATCACTCCTCTGTGAAAGATAAAGTGTGACATTAGATTTTGTTTCAGGGATCTAAAGCATTTTTTGTTGCATGCATCTGAGAAATTTCCTACCTTCAAGATGGAGAGGCCAGCTAGGCCTGACTGCACATTGTAGACTCCTTAAGGTTGGAAGAGACCTTTTAAAATCATCAAGGCCAACCGTTAACATAGCACCACCATATTAATCTTCAAACTATGTCTTCAAGTGCTATGTCCACAAGCTTTCTGAACACCTCCAAGCGTGGCAATTCCACCACTTCATCAGACAGTCTGTTCCAGTGCTTGACAACCCTTCCCATGAAGAAATCCTTCCTAATGTCCAATCTGAACCTCCCTTGGTACAACTTGAGGCCATTTCCTCTTGTCCTGCTGGGAGAAGAAGCCAATCCCCACCTGGCCACAGCCTCCTTTCAGGCAGTGGTGGAGAGTGATAAGGTCCCCCCTGAGCCTCCTTTTCCCCAGGATAAACACCCCCAGCTCCCTCAGCCACTCCTCACAGCACTTGTGCTCCAGACCCTGCCCCAGCTCCATTGCCCTTCTATGGACTCTCTCCAGCCCCTCAGTGCCTTTCCTGCAGTGAGGGCCCAGCCCTGGACACAGCACTGGAGGTGTGGCCTCAGCAGTGCCCAGCCCAGGGGGATAATCCGTGCCCTGCAGGTGATCAGACACCCAATGGAAAGAGAGGGGACAGAGCAGTTCTCCATCTGCAGACCTCATAGCAAAGGCTGGCTGGTGGAGGGTGAGCAATATGCTGGTTCAGCCTCTTCAAAGCTGAGGACTGTGAAATGGATAGATTTGAGGAATTTGTTTTGCATGCCATCCCGAATTATGTTGCCCTTTTTATCTCCTTAATATCACGTGTTAAGACAACTAATTTGTTTGTGAGTGAGGAAAATTAGGCCACAAGGCAAAAACAGTTTTAGTTTTCTGAATTGTTCAACAATGGCCTAAGACGATGATTTATTACAAATCACTAAAAATTTTAACTGTTTGCTTGTGATTGTCTAAGATGCCTATGTAGCAGAGGTGGAAGGACTTTTGATCCAAAAGACAGATAGTTCCTTTTCTTTCAGTTTTACTCATAATTTTGAGAACTTTGTAAACACTGAACAATATATTTGCAAATCTGATTTTTTTTTCACAATCTCACCATCTTATCCCAACTAAAAATGTTGTTAAAGGACAAAAAGTCCCTACTTTTCATATGAAGGAGCTCAGTGCATTACCATATCTTCATGGCTTCTGCAACTTGGATGTTCACTAAAAGGGCAGTCTTTTAAAATGTTTCAGGAGACCTCAAAAATTCCCCAAATCTTCTAGAGTCGAATACTGAGTGGCTTTGCTCTGACCTAATGCTTTCTTTTCTTATCCACCTAGTATTGCCTAAGGAACAGAATTACAAAACACAGCATCAAGTTGCAATACTTTGCTTCAAAAGCAGTCCTGACATTACCACAATATATGCGAGACATCTCCAGCCATCTGGTTTCGTTTCTACTTCTTTCTCAGTGATGACTTTTCTTAGTCTCTTACTATCAGAGAAGAGGTGGAGCAAAGCCTCCAAGTGGAAATTTATTGCTGTGCCTCTAATTTAGGAGATCTCCTGTTCAGATAAAAAGCTCGCTCTTCCAGAAAAGGTTTATTTAGTAAGAGGTTCCTGATATGGCTCAAAGCAAGAAATGGCAACGTGTAGGAGATCACCAAGAAAAGGTTGATTCCAAATGTTTTTCTTATTGCTGCATAATTGCATGTTATTTCTGTCTCCAATAATAAAATTTGTTAATTGTACATCTGAGTCACTGTGCTTTTCAACTCCTACATCTTAAAAATGTAATACTCTCATTTATATTTATTTATTTTTATGAACACCAGTAGTATGCTGCACAGAAGCCCTTGCACATTTTCAGGGGTTTTGCCTGCAAAGCCACATTCTTTTGATTACCTGCATTCTCCACACTTGGTATTGCTCATCAGTGCAGGGCTGTTTATAGTTTCTGATTAGCAGAACTTGAGTCAGGAGAATTGCATTCTTAGAGTATGAAGATAAATTCTTTCATCATAGCAGAGGGATTCATCTGCACAAATGCCATTGATGTAATGATGTTTTTTCATTAATAAGCAAATTAAAATCACAACCCACGTACATTCCAAGTGCTCGTAATCTGAACAAGATAAACTCTGAAGAGAAGAACTCAGTGCATGCTACAGACAAAATATATGATGCAGAAAATCCTTTCTCTTGTCTGAAAATAATCTAGTTAAAATCTCGTTCATGGCATATAGCTTTTACCTTCAATACAGGTGATATTGAGTAATAAGAAACAATTGCTGCACAGAATTGCAATGAAGAATGGGAAAAAAAACAAATCTAAAAGTTTTTTGATCTCAGTTCAGCAAGCAGGAATAAATCAGTACACAACATCCTCTGAGCAACAGGAGCTTGCAGTGCTAGAGAGAGAAGATGCAAAGCTTACAGAGGCCCCAGGCAAAGAGTGAAGTCAAGCTCTTTGCACTTGCATGCTGTTGACTTGCAGTGAGGCCCACCAGCCTGGGGAGGCTCTTCCATTTCTCAGGCTTACAGCTCCTAAATGGGTTTTCTCAGAGTAACTGAGCCTGGTGCTGGTGATGCTGGTGTGATCAGTGAAAGGGTAACAGCTCTTGAGACAGAAGAGGAAGCACCACCAGCAGGTCTGGAAAAGCTACAGAGGGCACAAGTTCCTGGAGGACTCAGAGGAGCCCAGCTCTGCGATCACCTCACTTTCTGGTGTTGTCAAAGGGCATCAGTAAAACCACAAAAGAAACTGCAGGCCTGGGCACAGGATGACGTGTATTTTGGGACAGGCTGTCTGAGAGATGTGAAATCTTTGCTAGACATTTCTTTTGTCAGTGATGAAAATACTATCATCTACCTTAGTGAATATTTTTTTCATTTCTCAAAAGTCCCTGTGCACAACTAAAGCCATAGACTCAGTCCTATTTCCTATTTTCTGTCCTACTGATATTTACAGCCCAAGTTTAGGGTATTCTACCTGCCCATCCATGGCGCTAGATGCACCATGAACTGTCTGAACATAGCAGACCTTTTAAGTACCTGTGTAGTCCATCCCTGTTGCCACACTAGTTGCTCTGACAGACTAGAAGGAACATATGAAAAAGTAAACAAAGAAAAAGTATGGTGAGGGAGGTAAAAAATGACACAGAATAAATAAGAGCTCCATTTTAACAGTTCTGGGGAAATGAGCAGGTGAGAAACTTGGTAGAGATAAGGAAACAGCTAGGAGAATCAGTAGATATGCCTTGGGAGATGAAAAAAATTGTCAGATCTTCTAAGAGAAGAGCCTGGGAAGGTAGTAACGCCACCTCTGTTGAGGGAGGATGAGAAACAGACAGGCCAAGATAAGTAGCAAGAAGATGAATACCAGGAATAACCAAAAGACAATGCCAGGCTTGAGTAACAAGCCAAGTAAGCCAACAGAATTACCAAGAGCCTGAGAAATAATCTTCAGGAGACAATTAACTTGAAAGCCATCTCATGAGAGCCAGGAGCTGTGGTTTGAAGATCAAGACATAAGATTCTTTCTTCAGGTCACACTAAAACAGAGGCAATTTCTGGTATTGAAGGTCTTTGCCTAGGTTTCTCATAGCAAACAGATGCCAATTTTATCTGGTTCTACAGTATGCATGTTGCACATGCTAGAATTACAAACAGTAGTGGCTTTCTGTGTAGTCAGTGGAAACTACTCAAATGTGCTTAGAAGTATTATGCACTCATAGCCCTTTCTCAACCCAATGTCGCCCGTAAAAGTATAAAAACTATACAAATTGTTATATAAGTAAATATAAAATACAAAGAACATCCTTGGAATTCATAATGATCTGGGGGTATGTGAGCTTCTCTTTGCGCCTTCTCACTCCTCCAGGGAGTGAGGTAGCTGGTAGCAATCCTAGCATGAGTTTTCTATCAGGTGGTTTCTCTTCTCTTCTTTGACATTGCATACTATAGCAAGGATCTGGAAAGAAGACAAAATGCCCACAAGTCTCTCCTGCATAACTGTCCTTATCTGCCACCCTGCACCTCTGCATCACAAGCAGAAAGATGTAAACACGGAAAGAGAGGGAATCTGAAAGGAGCAAACTCAGCTCTGCTCAAGCAGGTATGCACGAGATAGATATCCCCCTTTACCACAGGGTCTTCATCTTGGGAATCACCATCTCACCTCTCTCAGAAGGACTGTATTTTTCAGATTTCCTTGTGATTTTTCAATTTCCTAAGAATAGGTAATTCCATAATCGGCTCAGCAAAAGAAACTCCCTGGTCATCTTTTGGAATGGGAGCTGTCAGGGTGCCCTGTCATTCTGAAGGCAATTTAATGGCATGAACCATTCCTTCTGACCAGGAAGGTGTATAAGTATGTATATGTGTAGCATTGCCCCTTTATACACATGGGGTGTAATTCTGTACAGCCTGTGAACCTTGCAAAGTTTTTTAGCCCGGTGCAAACTCTGAAGGTCCCTACTTTAGAAGGAGAAACTCTCTTTATGCTACTGATGGTTAAAATACACAGCAATCAGAAATCCATTGAAGTTTCCCCCTTAGTGAGACAAAGCATGGCTAATTATTCTGAACATGTTCGGTGGTCTACTTGGTCCCTGATGTGATAGAGCATCATTAGATGCTTTGATCTCAAGATGTCATCCTAGACAACACTGAGTGTGTGTGCAAGGAAGCACAAGGGAGGTTCTTTCAATAACACATAGGCTATGAACAACAGGCTTTTCTAGGTTTGAGACTTTCCCAGGGGACAGCTCGTACACTGCCTCTCCAAAGGTCACTGACTAAGCAAGTGATTTTCTGGCATGTCACTGGGACAGGGCATTACCATAGCTTTTGGTTTCATGACATCTAGATCTATTAGGACTGGATTTACCAGGCAAATGAAAAAAAATACTGGTTTATGTATTCCTACTCATAAACCTATTGTATATGGTTTATGAAAGCTGCAATCCCTTCCCAACTCCAAGACGTTCAGTGATTTCAAAGACAAATATTTAAAATGTACCAACAAAATCTTTGCTATTGGCTTAATATCAGCACCTAAAATATCTGCCATGAAAGCAACACTTTTTTGTCCCTATGCTATGTGGGTTTAGATAGAGGAACATAAAAGTTTCACCACCTCTTCTCTGTTATTTGTCATTTTCTGTATTTTTCACTCACAGCAGTAAAATGAGGAACATTTAGTATGTAAATTAATGAAGTGGCAATGTGAGTAATTTTACACCCTTATATTTTGAACATATTAGTACAAACTGGATATTAGCATCAGCTGGTGAGTCAGCTCCTCTGAGCACAAGAAGAATCAAGAATATGTTCAATATAAAAATTTCTGTCATTCCTATTAAAATACAAATATTTTTTCAGATACCCTTATGATCAAGTGGCATTAAGACTTCATTAGATAAAACATTATTTATATTGCTTGAATACCAGCGGAATAAGGTTTCTTTTGTTGTTGKTTTTTTTTTTTCCACTACCAGGGATGTATTTTAAAATCATTCACTTATTTAAGACACCACTTCATCTGCCCCACTACAGTGGCTGTGACAGTAGTCAGCAGTCAGGGCTTGCAAACATAATAAATAGGGCAAGGAGTGTGTGACCTTTCTACTGATATATCTTCTCAGCTCCTCTTAGTTAGTGATTTAGAGACTTGTCAAACTGGAAGTTGTGCCAATGATGGACTGTGATCTGTGAAGCTGCCCAAGTTCCTTTTTAATTCACTTATGCTTTTAACAAATCCATTACAATGGACACCTTAATTTGATTATATACTTTTTGGAGAGGTAGTTTCCATTTCATTTAGTTGTAACTTTTTACCTGATCCTATTGATTTCTTGCATGGTCAGAAATGATGCTTTAATCATCTTCTTTGTGCCATTTCTACATTTTGACACTTCTACCAGACTCTCCACAGTTATGTGGGACCTGTAAGTATCTGAGATCAAGTTCCTCACTTTATTTCTAGTCAGACAGAAGCAATTCTATACATCTGTTCAACTTTGACAACATTCTCAATCTATCTTCTACTTTTATTGCTGCTTCTCTGACAAAGGATGATCAGGTTTCTTTGCAATGTTCAAGGCACTGATAATCCATGGCTTTCCAGTAGCACAGAGCAATGGGGTTTTTTGTTTTTTTAATTATTCTTTATTTATTTGTTAATATTTGAGGACACAGTTAAGTTACTGACAAAGCCTGGCATCCATCACCTGCTTTCTCTTCCCCTATATAACTAGAACACAGCAACAATTTCTAACATTATTACTTGGGGGCTAACCTGCAGTGAAGCAATGCTTTCAAAAAACTCTTTCTAGGGTGCTAATTTAGAGGCTGTTGCAAACTTCTAACAATAGCTATTTTTTTCCCATGTGCATTATTTCATGCTTTCTAGCATTACACTTAATTTGCCATTTTATCATCTTGTTCTTCAATAAAAAAAATCTTTCTGAATAACTATGCCATCACCTTATGACTGGTCTGTCCTAATAATATGCAATCTGCAAAATTTCACAACTCACATTATCCCTATACCAGATCATTTAAGAGCAAGCTGGCCAGCTAGAGAAGGCAGAGGTGGACCTTCATTCTTGCTAGAAATCTTTAAATGAAAGATGACTTTTTGTTGTTACTACTTGCTTCTTATGTCTTAATTGCTTTTCCACTCATAATCCTTCTTGTCCTGTGAGAACTTCGGCGCATGATTCATCAATAAAGACCTATGTCAAAACCTTTTTCTCCATGTTCGGATGCATAACTTGCATCAGCATATGGACAACATTTCAGCTCCATAATAGAATTCTAATAGGTTAGTAAGGCATTACCTGCAAAAAAAATCCTTCCTGCTCCAAAAGGAAGTCAAATAGTAAATATTTTATTCCATTATTTTATGATGGATAATATTCAGTTTTCCTATTTTGTTACAGTTATAAATATACAGGGCACAGGTGCCAGGCATTTTGTTATATGCCTCCAAGGATATTTCTCCGCATATTTTTTTTAAAGACTACCATTATGCTATCTTCTGTGCCTACTGAACTAGGTTTAAGTGACATATTAAGAGTCCTTTTGATCACAGCAATTTTTTAAATTTTGGTTTTGAGAATGTCCTCTAAAACATTCTTTTAAATATTTACTTCTAAATTAACAGTGAAAACTCTAGATTCTCTCTTTCTTTTGTGAGAGGATGTTGGGCTAAACCCGTTCTCCATGGCCAATACCAGCTGAAACAATTAATCTGGCTTTTCTGTAGTGACTGTCTTCCTCCTGAGTGCTCCTTTCAACCCTGGCTATCTATGGCTAAACAAACTGACTTTGTTCTCCCTCTAATACAAAAAAAAATTAGAAAACCATAATGCTGACCCATTTGAAATGGGTTGTTTGTACTGCTTGAAGGTGACTCAGTAATTCTTTCATATCAATTTAAAAAAAAAAAGTCACTGTGTTTTCTGTGTTTCTGTTACTCTTCCATTGATTGGTGGTTGTCTGCCACTCTTCCATTTTAAGGTTGCTGTAATCATTTTAGCTGTTAAATGATGCTGTAAGGCCGATTCTAAACCCCTGCATTTTAGATATGGAATTTCAATCCACAGTACTTACACAATGCATTTCCTGCAACTGGCTTTGCACCATATGTTGTACCTTCAGAATGTGTTGTCTTGGTTTTTATATTTCTTACCACAGGTTTGCAAAATGTGTATTCTATTTAGTATTTTTTGGTATTATGTATTGCTATTTGTCCTGAATTTCTAGAGAATTTCAGCAAACCTGTGGACAGGTATAAATCTTCGTGTTCTACAAATTTGCATTATGGAGTGCAAGCTCTTTTTCCTGTGGCAAAAATCAGTATATCTTAAAGGATGAGATAATCCTGTATCAAAGCTAAGTAATTTGAATCCGGTATTTTAAGCATGTTAACCAAACCACACACCAAAGAAGTAATGATTAAATGTTATAGGGTAATTCCTTCTCAAACAAATTATCACAAGATATCTCACAGAAGTATCACTGAGCTACAAGCAAAAATGCCCATAAGTAAAGCATCAAACTCTCATTATCACTGACTTTGCTATCAAAGTTTGTCATACAAAAATATGCAGATATTTTAAACGGAGATCAAATGATATTCAAATTCTAGTAACCCAAAGCAATCATCTTAATATTGCTCAGTTTATATATCGTCTCAAGATTAGAAAGGAAATTTTAATGTACTTTTCATCTTTTTTTTAATTCTTTGCCAAATCATTTTCTTTCATCGTTCATATACAGTGTATCATCATTACAGTCAGGTTGTGCAAGAGTGTAGAGCTAATTTTCTTCTTCAAAAAACTGTGGAGGAGTCATACAATGCATAGCTACTGTTGTAATTTTTGAGTAACACTGAAAAACAATTCCTGGCTTTCTGAGATTTGGTATACAGAATCCTAAAATATGCATTTGGAAACAGAGAAACAAATTGTAAAAACTGTACT
The DNA here is from genome assembly GCA_014549065.1 of Cardinalis cardinalis. NCBI lineage: Eukaryota > Metazoa > Chordata > Aves > Passeriformes > Cardinalidae > Cardinalis > Cardinalis cardinalis. The sequence continues at coordinate 4,235,561 of JACDOX010000043.1, read as the reverse complement.
GAAGAATATGGAGAAGGTAGCAAATGTGAATGGGCACTTGGTGCTATCAGGTGTGTGTGGTTGTGGGGTAGTTAGCAGCTCGTTCTTTGCACAGCATAACTGGCTCATCATTTAAAGCAATTGGTCTCAGTCTAATCAGGTTTTCTCTCAGGAGCTGATTAATGGACATCTTACAGCTTTTTGTTGTCTTTATTTTCTTCACAACTTATATCTCCCCTGCCATTGCACAGACAGGCTAAACTTCRGCTGTGAAATGTTTAAGCTAGAGTGTTTTCACAGACATGGATTTGGGGCCTGCCTGTGACTGTCACAATAATCCTTTAAAGACAGGCCATGTCACAGGGACAATTATTTAAACAAGCTTGGCTCAGTGGTCACCACCACTACATGGCGTGGATCTGCAGGTGGACGGCACTGCACACATTCTGCCACAAGTACACAGATGCTCATTCAGGTGATGCCCACACAATGCACTTGAGCCTCAGCCTAATACCCTTGATGTTTTTGATGCAAAGGCAAATTGAAGGTAGTCAGATGTGCTTAACATAAAGAGCAGTCAGAAAGCAACAAAACTATGCAGAGGTAGACCTGCCTAGAAAGACAGACAGTGTTATCTCTCCCTCCACATCCCTACCTCTGTGAATGCTTTAGAAGTGCTATTTGACTAATCACTCCTTTCCAGGAAGGTGGTGTCAAAAAGTATTATCTGTTGAGTAGCTGTAAGTGTTTCACACATAAATGAATGCAATATCAGATATGAGAAATGTGAGACAGTTGCAGAGGGGGGTGTTTAATAAAACATGTAAACCTCTCACCTTCCATGTTCTCCCTCAAAGACAGTACCATCAGGAACTGGGACGTTCTCATTACTGAAATCAGAATAAAGCCTGTCAGGAGACTACATACTGTTATTCATGCTGAACAGGTTTACCCAGCTCTATAAAGAGGGTTGCAGTCTGCACTTCTCAGTGCATACTTGGTGTAGAAGTCTCCTTACCTTTTGAACTTACAAAGTGACTGGCACAGCTTACCCAGAAAAAAAAACATGCAGCATGTCAATAAACTCAGTTCTTAATTAGCTCTCCTTCTATCTCCACTTCTAATACTGACAGATCTTGAATGGGCTTTTTGTTATGACTATTTACTTTAGCCTTTTGAAATATTGCTGAGTGGTGACCCAGAGGGGTGGAGGTGGAATTAGATTCAGCAGCACTTATACCATCATCTGTTTGGTATGTTACTTCCTTTCACTCTGATGTTGGGAAGATCACACCCAGCGTTCACATTCCTCTTCAACAAGTTGTGTCAAGGAAAAGGGAGAAAGGAAGTTGCCCCACATACCACTGGATATCAGAAAGGAAGGTCTTAATGAGGATGTCAGGATGTAATTTCTACAGAAATCAGCCCTTCCTTTTGTCAGTCCCAGGTCCAGCTGCTATAAACATTCCAACATCATCTTATGAAGTGAGGGCTCAAGACATAGTAAAGTACTTTCTGGGGTTATTTAATGTTCTTGGATTATATATAAAAAGAATGCTGAATTCTTAAACTCAACTGCAGTTATAAATCTATAAAACTGAAATAAAATAGTGGATTTTTTTTTGGCTGGAATATCAGACAGGTGAGGTGATTAAAACAGACAACAAAATTATGTAAAGTATCTTTCTCACTGTCATACAATAGCAACCCATTCCTAACTAGCTGAAATTAGGAACTCTGCTATATTCTTATTTGTAAATTTTTATTCATAAATATATGATATATATTAGAATTTTTTTATCTGCACTTTTTCTATTTTTCAGCAATAGGCATAATAGCAATAGTAAATAACCAGAAGACAGAATGCCTTGAAAAGCACTATCATGGAAATATATTTACAATGTTCCTGCTTAAGAAATGTAAAAATAATGTTTGATCATATTTTGTAGTGACTCATTTGTAAAATATTGCACGTATATCTGTGACTCATTAAAAGCCTCTTAAAACCAACTCATTCACCTTAGAGAGGAATGTGCTGGAAATCCTTTGTAGCATGCCTATAAACTTTTGTGAGGGTATAGTAATTCAACATAAATAAAGCACATATAATATTTCAGTCATAAGGGAAAAAAAATGCTAAACCAGAATCAAACAAATATTGGTCTCAAAATACCTCCCTTTTTTTGGTTTGTTAATAGCTGGATTAAGAACCATGATATTTTATGGTCCATTAGGGTCATTTTTGATACTGAAAAGTAAATTGTGTTAAGCAACAGTATGAGGTTCAACAAGGCCAGGCACTGGGTCACAGCAGCCCCAGGCAGTGCCACAGGCTGGGGCAGAGTGGCTGGAAAGGAGCTGGGGGTGCTGGTGACAGCAGCTGAACATGAGCCAGGCTGTGCCCAGGTGCCCAGGAAGGCCAATGGCATCCTGGCCTGGATCAGCAATGCTGTGGCCAGCAGGGCCAGGCAGGGATTGTCCCCCTGGGCTGGGCACTGCTGAGGCCACACCTCCAGTGCTGTGTCCAGGGCTGGGCCCTCACTGCAGGAAAGGCACTGAGGGGCTGSAGRGAGKCCAGAGAAGGGCAATGGAGCTGGGGCAGGGTCTGGAGCACAAGTGCTGTGAGGAGCAGCTGAGGGAGCTGGGGGTGTCTAGCCTGGAGAAAAGGAGGCTCAGGGGGGACCTTATCACTCTCTGAAAGGAGGCTGTGGCCAGGTGGGGGTTGGCTTCTTCTTCTGGGTAGCAAGTGACAGGACAAGCAAAAATGGCCTCAAGCTGCATCAAGGGAGGTTCAGATTGGACATTATGAAGAAATCCTTCACAGAAAGATATTGGAAAAGGTTGCCCAGAGAAGTGGGGGACTCACCATCCCTGGAGGTGTTTAAGAAACAATTCAACATGGCATTTTGGGCTGACAATCTGGTATTCAAAGATTGAACTTGATGATCTCAGTCTTTTCCAGCATGAAGGATTCTGTTATTCTCTCACTGGATACATGAGGTGCTTAAACTTTTATGCAATGTTTGAACATTTCCAGTAGAGTATGAGGTTGCCTTTTTTCACTGCTTGATTTTCATGATACAAGAAGAAAATGAATGATGATAGCCACCTTGAGTGTTAGAATGAGTTCTACAGCTATATCCACAAAAGCTGTGCAATGATCAAATCAGAACATGCCTCTTCACTTGCCTGCAGCCATTCTCTGTGACAGAGTCCAGTGACAGGACCATGTCCTTGGATTTGGAAACCTGAATACACACTTCAACAGGACAACAAAATGCCCCTCCAAGAAAGTGCAAATTCAGACACCACTGAATTGGACATCCCCACATTYCTGGACACCCCCATGTTATGAATTTCAGAAACAAGTTCATGGGAAAATACATATTTTAAAAAGAATTTAATTACTACAATATGTACTCATTATTCTCCATCAGATCGTCTTCTATCAACCTGAAGATCATTTTATTTTCCCACACCTTTGCATTCGAGCGCAGGACAAACCATCAGGATGATTCTTGTTGGTTTTGTTTTGATATGCTTCAATTCCTAGGTTTGGGTACTTGTTGACCTAATGGCTTATATTGCCCTAATTAAAAAAAAAAAAAAAAAAGCTTTAAAATTTGAGGTAAATACCACTACCCCCACATTAGAGCCAACTGACCCTCAGAATGAGGTAGACTGGCCTTATTGCAAATCAGTGCCAGGCATCATACAACCAGTGAAATCTTGGCCTTATTTAAACAACTGCATTGGGTTTGCATGGCCAGATTTTGGTAGTGGGGGTGCTACAGGGGTTGATTCCATGCGAACATATGAGAAACCTCCTCCATGCCAGACAGAGCCAAAGCCAGCCAGCCCCAACATGGACCCACCATGGCCAAGGCCATCAGATATGATGCTGGCATCTCTGCATTAATGTATTGCACAAGGAAAAGAGTCATTATGCAGATGTAATTTCAGCCAGAGAAGAGCATGCAGAGAGAACTCTACAGACACCAAGGTCACTACAGAAGAAGGGACAGGAGGTGTTGGCTCCAGGCGCCAGAGCTGAGGTTCCCCTGTTAGCCCATGGTGCAGACCATGGTGAGGCAGCTGTGCCCCTGCAATGCTCAGAGGTCCCTGTGGGTGCAAAGTTCCACCTGCAGCCCATGGAGGAGACCCACACTAGAGCAGGTGGATGTCCAAAGAAAGGCTATGATCCCATGGGAAGCCCATGCTGGAACAGGGTCCTAGCAAGGACCTGTAGACTCTGGGAGTTCCTGGAGCAAGTTTCCAGGTAGGACTTATGACTTCATGGGGGACCCATGCTGGAGCAAGCTATCCTTGATGGACTGCACCCCACGGTAAGGGACTCACACTGGAGAAATTCATGGAGAACTGTCTGCTGTGGGAAGGACCCTACACCTGAGTACTGAAAGGACTCCTCTCCCTAAGCAGCAGCATAAGCAATCTGGAGGGAAGGATGGAGGAAGGTGTTAAGATTTGTTTTACTTCTATTATACTGCACTAATTTTTRTTTTGACTGTAATAAACTCAGTTATTCTCCCCAAGTCAAGTCTGTTTTGCCCATGATGGTCATAGAAGAGTGATCTCTCGCTGTCCTTATCTTAGCTCATGAGGTTTCCATTACACTTTTTTCTGCCCCATCCATTTGTGGAGGAAGGTGAGAGAGCAGTTTTGGTGTGTACCTAGCATCCAGTCAGTGTCAATCCCCACAAACACAGAGTTATTGAATATAAGGCCAGTATTCCATCCAGTTTCTTCAGTGGTTGGTAGAGAAGCTCATTCCCTCATCAAATAAAAAAAAAACTTAACAAGTTCTTCTGCTTTTTTGATTATCTGTCCCTGCATGCTTTGAATCATACACGTAGTCATTATCACAAAGAGTTCTGATTTACTTATTATTTAAATTAGACCCTCCAAGATCAAAACTATTACAAATTTCCAGTGACACCTTTCTTCCCATGGAAATTTTGTCAACATTTCAGCATTTCTTCAAAAACAACATGCAAGTAATGAGGGACAGAAAGGAAGACTGGGCACAGAAAGAAAATTCTGTTGCTTTAGCTCCCCCTRAAACATAATACTTACGCAAGGCAAATTTTAAACAAAGGTGGAGATTATAATAAAAAAGATAATAAGCTTTTGTGTTGAAAGGAAAACTGGCATGCTACTTAGTCACTGCAAACATACAAGTATTATGGATAGTAATGCAGCTTGCTCTGTTGCCTACAAAATGTTTCTGACTACTGAATAAGGTTTTCTTAATATTGGGATTACATGATCTAAAGGAAGACCTATGACAAATACATTCAGGAAATATAAATACATAATTTGATAACTCTGGATTTTGCTTATGCCTGGTAAATGTATGTACASTGCACTACAACCTTCCATGTAATAGGAATAATCAAATTGTTCTCCAGGTTTTYACTGTGGGGAGTAGAGCTCATATTTACTAATGTTAGAAACTGAGATTCCAAACCTTCAGACTGGACTTGTTGAAATTTGTTTATGGCCTCAAACAGTTTCTGAACTTAATATCAATACGGGACAAAACAATCTTTATCACAGAGGTTGTAGCTGAATATTGCCTTTCTTCATTATTGTACCTSTTATCTTTTCCACCTACCATACCAGGGAGATCATCTACTCCAAAACATAGGATCTGTACCCAGGGAACATAAAAGCTACCAAAACTTTCTAACAAGGTGAGGACTGAACTTGATAATCCACCAAGATTTAAGATCTTTCCTGTTTATAGTCCACAACTCTCAATTCAAAACTGAAGCATTTAAACACCATAGTAACCATTCTTTTTAGGTAGGAACAAAACAATATTTTTATTCCCACCTGGCTTTCCTCTTTGACAAATCCAAGAATGGCAAACCAGCTTCCCTAATTCAGAAAATTTGTCTGAATTATCCTTTCCAGCCATTCTAACAAGTTCACCACAAAGTTTCCCAGCTGTGAGACCCTTCTACTACAACACCAAAAGTGGAAACAAATTACTTTTGCACCAATGAAAGGACACAGACTCATGCACTGATCTCAGAAAAATACTGCTTCCATCTGTAGTAGAGCATCTCCAGCCTGTGTTCAAACATTGATGCTATTTAACACAACCCAGTTGACTAACATCCCTTATGTAACAGAGAACAGAAATACAACACAAAAAAGAGTTCAAATCCTACTCAAATTGGTATCAGGTTCTGCTCTCTCCCAAGAGAGATGTCTTTGCTAAATAGAAAAGTTGTTTTTTTACACTGAATTAGCAGAGTTGTTAAATCCCMCGCGCACACAAGGCTACAGGATGCTTCAGTTTTACACACCCAAATCTGGGCTCAGTTTTACTGAGCCCAGAGTGTACCTACCCAAGCTTCATAAGTGCTAAAACCACCCATGCCTTTTTCTCTCTGGGATCTGTCCAGTGAGTAATTTCTTTGTCAAAACAGAACCKAAGCGGCAGCTCTGCAGTCATGCAGAGCAGAGATACTGAACTCGCTCACCAGAGTAGTACCCTATTCAGGAAGCAGTGGCAGTGGCTGTTGACAAAAGCAGGGGATGTGAAGTACTTCACTGCTCGTCATGAGGGCACAGACTCCAAGTGCAAATCTGAAATGCTCAATAGGATGAGAAAATGAACATAAACTAGCAATCAATCAAATATATATTGTAACCTTCTCTGCAAATACTGGCAAGAGTCAGCTACAGCAGTAAGTCAGGAGCCCGTATGGCTCCAGAAGTTCAGTGCTTTCTCCCTGCCCTTAGTCCCTTTCCTGCCAACATGCACACCCTATATACACGCATTCCCTGAGGGAAAGGGATCTCTCTGAAGCTTTCACTGGTATGAGTCACAGTGCTATCAATTTTTGCTTGAGAAAACTAGGTGGTACACTAAAGATCCAAGGCGCCAAAACCCTGCATACTGCACAGGAGGGATGATGATTGATGAGCTTCACCCTTCCGAATTCCAGCAAAGAAGACAGACTAAAATAGAGTGTGCAAAAAGTAATTCCTCTTGGAAAGTAAGCTCATAAGTGATTCCAGCTGGTTTTCATTAGCATAACTCTCAAAGGGACACTACTCTGTGTCTCATCCCAAACCTTATCGTACAATGCGAGAGAACTGGGTTCAACATTCGAGCATAGTCTATAGAAAGGCCTATAGGTGATTGCACAGAAATTTGATGGACAGTAGTGGTAGAAAATATTGTGAAGACTCATCTAGAGACTGGTACTAAGGCACATCAGATAGCAAAGGATTGAGAAGTCCCTTTTCTCTTTAGTTAACTCCTGTGTGCTTTTCATGTCTTTATGTCTTAACAGGTCACCATTAAAAAACACAGGTCATTATTTGAAAATACTTCAAAATGAGAAGTTGAATAATGCCTGCAAAGTAATAAAGTATCAGTGGACAGTGATATAAAGAAAAAATGTTCATCTTCAGCTATTACTGCCACTTAAAGCTAGTTCCATCACTTTAAAAAAGTCAAAATGTCAAAAAAAATAGAACTATATCTGCCTTTCTGTCATCTATCCCTCACAAACCTTGTTTTTCTCTACATCTTGAGGACTCATGAAGCAGTTAGGATATGGCAAAGGGATCTTCATACAAGCAGAGGGAAGACCCAGAAGAACCTAAACAAAGATTGAAAGAGCTTCAGTAATGCAGTATGTCATTTACTAGCATACATATCTCTTCCCAGAAGCACTTGACATGAATACCAAAAACTGACGGCAAAAATCTGGCCTGTGGGAAGAGTAAGGACTTCACGTCTTGAGGACGTCTTAGGGAATGATCCTGTGGATAAGCCCAATGTTTGATTGTGCCTGTAAGCAGAAACTCAGAGCCCTGTAGGGCTTTCAGCATGTTTTCTGTTGTCAGGCTAACAAATAACCTTGCAGCTATTTCCCTAAGAAGAACACATGGCAGTTATACAGCCAGCTATGTTTTGAAAGAATTTGGATTTTGTGAGTTTTCTCTGCAGTTTCCTACAAGAGGTCATGTAATGGCCAAAAACAAGTCCTTCTGTTTAAACAGGTAATGATTCCACACTAAAGACTTAATCAGATGATTTTGGTCTTTCTGTGAGGACCTTTTTTTACTTTCAATATCAGACACAACATAATAATGTGGATCAGCTGCAGAGCTTTGAGCCCAAGAAACAGAATTAGGTTTTGCCTTGCCTTTTTCTCATTAGGAGAAAAGAGATTTGGAATTAAGAAATCAGTCTTTACATAAAGCACTTACTGTAAAAACATGGACCCAGATCTCATTAGTACRGTTCTTAGAGTAGAAAGGTCTGTCCCTTCTGGGCTCATTCTCCCTACATGAAAGATGACAACATCTTACTGGACACTGTTAAATGTAAAATAAGTTGTGTTCAAGAGAAAGGATTGTTACTGTGGAAAAACTAGTTTTATTTTGAATTATATCAGGCAGACCAGGGTCTGCCTTAAGTAAGACATATGGTTGTCATACTGGAATTTTAGGTGGCTTAGGGACCTCTTCAGATCTCTGGGGATATATTTTCGGGTAAAACTTTAGCTTGCTCCCTGCTTCAGAGAGGATTCTCTGTTAATCTACCACAGCACAGTTTTCAGAGGATTTTGGCCATAAGATGTGTTCTGGGTACACTGACTTCTGTGTAGTGCAGATTACAGACATTCAGCTTCTCACAGAAGCAAAAAAAAGAAAGAGCCTTCTTGGGCCCACTCTTTCAGGATGAAAAGGTCATGACTCTTCATTAGAGCTTTATTGCTCTTTTGCAAGAACATCCTCGATCATTAGACAAAAAAAACCCAGTATAAAGATTTTACTGTAAAATACCAACATATATGTCCCTCAGGAAAACAAAATAGAATTCAAGATTCTAAATATCATTAAGGGTAAGCATAGGATGTCTTATATTCCATATAAAATCTCTTCTCTAGAGATATTTTAATTAATTTATCTATTCATCTGCACTCAGGGAGGAGACCTTGTGAAGTTTTTGGCATAAACATTACCCTCTCTTTGGAGATGAGATGAGACTACACTATTTGTAAAACAATTTCAAAGGAAAAAATTCTTCATAGAAGAAAAGCTGATTTATTGATAGGCTTAGGTAGTTTGTTACCAAACCAGTGTTTGAGGTTTAAATATCACTTATAGCTCTAACTTCAAAAGAAACATTTACTGCATGAAAATACTCATTCATTTCCTCCCATCCCCACAGCATTTTCCTGAAACACCGAGAAATACTGTAACTTCTGCCAGACAGCAAAACACATACTTAACTGGAACTTCAAAACTACTGAACTGAAAGATTCTAAATGAAACTGAAAGGCTAAAACAGCACGAGAACAAAAGAAGCTGACTTTCTCCAATGTTACCTCCATGGATAGGTTTTGTCAGGTCTCAGAAATCCATCATATGCCTGCCTCTCTTGGGAGGACTCATTGAATTACTGAAGGAACAACTGCTTGCTGAGCAGTGCAGATGAGGGTTAATTTAGGCCATGGCTGGTCAGTACCATGCACCAAAAGTCTCTGTATAAGTTACTCTCCACACTTCTCACACACAGCAGCTATCATCTAACTAGGTCACCTTTAATGGAAACAGAATAATGAGCCAACCAGAAAAGAAAATTCATAAGCATTAACTAAGTCAATGCCAAGAGTTTTGTAACTGATAGAGCATATTGGCATAAAAATCACAAAAACAGACCAAGCCAGCTGACAAGCAATCAAATAAGCTTTGTAGAAAGCAAGGCAGGACTTTAATTTTCTGACTCTTAAATATTCCTTGGATAAGAAATGTTGCTAAACATGAGTAAACAAGAGAACTTGAAAAATTTTCTAAGAATCTCTGAGATCTCAGAACATACCTACCTGCAAAGGTAACTGAAGATCACAAAATAAAAGACACCAATACAAGTAGGCTAACTCATAGTTCAAATAAATTTCACCTTTCAGGATGACACACCTGCAAAACACACAGTACCACACACAAACGTAACTGAGGAAAATAAGATAAAGTATATAGAAAGTCTGTTTTACTTTATGACTTTTGTCTCTCACCTCCATTGCAGAAATGCTAATTCTTAAGAGGGGCCACAAGACTTTCATTCCAGGATGGGCAGGTAGGTACCTGCAATGCTAATGCAGCTTAGTCAAAGCTGAGCAGCACAGTAAACATTGTTCCTTACCAATCCATGTACACATAGGTGATTGAAAAACACAGTATCGATCTTGTAGGAGGGAGAGATGGAGATAGCCACAATCAAACAAAACAAAGACCATGTTGGTWACAAGAACACTTGTTTTTTAAATTTTCCTTCCTCTTGTTCCAGTAAACCTATATCAATGCAGAGCCATATGAGGACCAAAACTAGGCCCTTCCAGGCTGGACTGGGATTTCCTGCTTGACTGACTTGAAGCAATGTTGCACCCTAATTTTAACACTGCAATATATCTGTATCACCTCTCTCTCACCTTCCTTCCTCCATCACCCTCTGTGATTACACAGAGCTGTAAATTCTCCATGGAAAACTAAGACCACCAACACAGCCTTGGTGTTGTAAGCTCTAACAACCTTGAAGCAAAATGACTAGAAATTTTCTGGGAGAAAAAGACACAGCAAAAGGGAAATAAATATAACCCACTGGCAGAGAGAATAAAGAATTTAAAATCATCATTTCATACTCTAAGTGTAGAAAACTTAATTCT
>JACDOX010000043.1:4190513-4224813 GCA_014549065.1 Cardinalis cardinalis | reverse complement strand
ACCTGTTTCGTATTTACTTAGCTTTACTTAGCTTCTGAATCCTGTTTTCTCACCACACACTTTCCCTCAGGTATGGTAACAGATGGTCTTGGGCTGGAGTTTGAATTCCTTGTGCAATGAGTTTTACATTATCTGGGTGACTGCAATGGCTGCTCTGTCATGAGTCCTGTACTGAAAAGTGAGAGGTGGAAGTACAAATTCACAGGCATGTACTTGCTTGCCATATTCTAACATTTTTAGGCTTTTCTTAGCAACTTAAGAACTAAGAACCTCAGCCCACAGTTTTTAAAAATGCACTTATTTTTACAGCTTACATAAAATGTTATGATTCCATATTTAACTGTTGGGAGAAGGAAGACATTCTAGCTCAGATCTTTCAGTGAGGTCAGTTTCTTTCAGAACCTCTGGCACCAATCATTGCCACTGAGAGTCTGGACTAGAGCTGAATGAAATCCAAATAGCAAGACCAAGAAGCAATTTCTAGGGCAGGGGTTGTGTTGAGCAAAATTGACTGCTTTCACCTGGGACTCTGCAGAGTTCTTGTTGAAAACACTAATATACTGTCAGGTCTTCAAACCCCAAGGAGCATACACAAAGAAGACAGAAAATTCCAGGTTTAAGAGAAGCTATAAAGCAGACATCAGTGTCATATAAATTGATCTTTACAGTGGTAAAAACTGTTGGTGTTCTCCCCCATTAAAATCCTTTCATTTGCCAACATCTTTTTACAGTCTCTTCTGACATAAAATAAGCAATGCTCGCTCTGGAGCTGGAAGAATCCCTATTACCATTGATACAAAGGATTTTAGCTCACACATCTCTTTCGTTCACATGTCATCCTTTTCATAAGCAGACCCACAGCTAGCAGAGAAAAKATTTCAGACAAGAGAAGCACTGGTGGGCTATTTTCATGCCATTCCCATAAATATAGTTCTAGCAAGAGATTTGCCACATGACAGCTGTGCTGAAAGTGTAATTCCAAAACTGTGCCTTTGCGTTATCCCATAAATATGATTCTGGGGAGATTAATTAAAAGGCATTTCAGCATTCTGCCACCCACACCATGCAACTGCAGAGGAGTTTCAGTTCAGATAAAGTACCCACATTTCATGGAAACAGCACGGATAATTTCCATTAATTTAACAAAAAGTACATGGAGAAAGTAAGGAAACCGGCACTGGGAATATTCTGCAAACAATTAACACATTGGCTCTATTTTCACTTGTTATTCTTAGCAACTCGTATTACCAGGAGTGCTGATACATTTAGGATCATAAGAGGAGTGAACAGGTTTCTCTAGCGGGTAGAAACTGGAAGTAAATTATGCACATACTGAGCAGGCCAGCTAGGAAACCTGCCTAGCTGAAAGTCATGCAATCTGTACCACTCTGTCTTCATTAAAATCTCTTCTGCAAAAATACCTTTCTCAGTGATGCCCACCAATATTGTCACACATATAAGTCACAATGATGATGTCATCTTAGTAAATAATTGTAATAATTCCCTTAAAAAGAGAGCTGTGGCCTGAATTTTTCAGTGTATCATTTATTGTTTGATACTGTTTTCTTTAGCTRATAAAACTATATATTGTCAGTATTTAATGTATACCTCGGAACAAAAAAATGGTCTGAAGAATTTCGATTCTCCACTTCTATGCATAAGTGAACTCATTTATAATCTGTTAAGTTTTTTTTTCTTTTTTTCATATCTGAATGTAATGTAAGTACAAGAGTTAAATGGTAGTAATTAAATACAATGATTTCTAATATTTCCTACTAGCAGGAAAAACATCTTGAAATACCTCTTCAGTCAGGCTGTTGTACTCTCTTTATTGCTTTTAATGCTTAAATACAGTAACTTCTATCAGCACATGATCTCTCAGCATGACAGACAGCACAGAAGCTATCTCTTATGTGCTGGTYTTAAAAAGAGAGAAGTCAATTCCTCTCTTTCATTGGATTTAACAATGCATTAAGCATGCAGGCAGAGAACAAAGATAAGTGCATTAATATTGACAGAACTTCTTTTCCCCATTCTAGGACATGGTAATGTTTTACAGAAAAGAATATGTCCACCTTGCACCCCCATCCACAGGTATAAATATAAGTAAATTAAAACCCATGCTCCCAAAATTTAACCACAAAGATAATGAAGAGTTGTAAAAGTTGCCTGTAAACAAGTAAATAAAAAAGCCAAGAGTCATCAAGCTATATTGCAGTTCCTCCTGTTTGGCTGGCCAGTTGTGCATACATCAACTTCTAATGATATGCAGTCTAACCCAGCTATGGAAAACAACAATTTTCACATGCAGGATGACTACAAAAACACTTTTAGGAGCAGCAGAAGTGTGTCTCCTCTATGCTATGTGAACTAATACACAGATCATAAGACATTTTTCTTTTGAAAACACCATATGCTTTCCCTGTCTGCATTTGAATATCCAGATAGAGGGAAAGTTGCATTCATATGGCTTCTCTGCCTTGCTCAGGAAGTAGCTGGTATTAGGACCGCTTTGAATGCAGGTAAACTGTAGATGATGGCTCTGTTCAAGCCCAGACTTCACAGTCTTCATGTGAATTTATTTCTGAAGAAATAGTCTGTTCCAAAAAGGTAACAAGTGATGTTTAAATAATACTTGTTACTACTGCACAGATGCTCTCAGCAGACCAGCAAAGAGGCTAGTTTACAGTCTTTGTGACTTTATTGTTCAATATAATCAAATTTATTTGAAATAGGCTCATCCAGCTTAAAACTATTTGTGGAGATCTGCTGAAGAATATCAGAGAACGGCAGGGTGAGCTAAGAAAGCAGTGAATGAAATTCTAGTGAATGCAAAATATTATATGTGGATCAATACATAACCTTACATAGATATGTATAGTTATAAACTAAGCTAGCTGAGACCATGTAGGAAATCTGATACATAAAAAACATCACAGCTCAATATTCATACCAATCCACYTCACTGTATATTTAGAGCTGAAAAAGCTATAGAGAAGTCCAGGATGGTGATGGGTTTTAGAAGACTTTCTCTAAACAGAGGGATCCGGTTAATTAATTTCTTTTTCATTTGACCTTCCCAGGCTGTTATTCTGATTAAATCAAGTTAGTCTCAGGTTTCTTCAAAAGGACTACTTGGCAAGACTCAAGAAGAGAGAAAATGAAATCAAATACCATAAAAACAAAGAAATAAAAAAACAAACAACAGCAAAATATGAAGAGAATATGGTAGTGGACTACAAAATTATAAACACCGCAAAAAAAGGTTTGTAGAGGTGGATTCTTCGTGACTTCTCACAATACMTAAATAAGGAGGCACCAAAAGAAATAGTCCAGTTTAAACAAAAGGAAATGCTTTTTCCACATAGCTTCTTAATTGGAGTGTGGAATTCATTACCACAGGAAGTTGTGGAGGCCACAGCATAAAAGGAATTGAAAAAAAAAGGGGGGAATTTGTGGAGGATAAACCCACTGGTGACTATTACACACAATGGTCCGGATGCAAATTTTAGCATAGGAAATTCTTAAACCATCAGTTACTGGAGGTGAGGATAATCGCTTCCTGCATCCCCTGCTTCTCATCCTTCTCTTTAAGCTCTTTTTGCAGGCCACTGCTGGCAATAGGACACTGGATTGGCTAGACCTTCAATTGATTAGTATAGAAGTTGTTAAGGTCTTAAGTCAAATAGCATTTACCACGGTGTCAGAAAACATGGTGTGTCACCACYACCAAGTAACATATGAAATCAAATTCTGCAATTTCTATAGTTACCCAAAGCAAGAAATGCAATTTTCTGAGGATGGCATCAGAAAATTCATAGCAACTACAAATTACATGCTTGTGAGAGAGATGCTACATCAGGGAAGCCCTGAGTTTTGCATGACAGAAATCTCCTTTTGCAGTGTGTAGCACCCAAATGSAGACCTATGTCTGGGTTGAACCTCAACAATTAGGAAACATACCTTCCTAAGCTTACCCAAAAACTCTCCAAGGAGGAGCATTGGGAGTGCTAAATAATCTCTAGTTTTAATTATATGAATCTGAACTATGCCTAGTCTTCGTCAAATAACAAAAATACATAACAAAAATACATTTTACATACTAAAAACATTGCCAAGCAAATGTATCCRAGTATTCAAACTGGGGTAGGCACCAGCAAATGCTCTGTTGTCCTTGTGCTGCCAGTAACAGCAAGAAAAGCTGAGCATTCTGGTGACATCTTAATCAAAAAGTTGACAGCAACATTTCTGCCACATGCTGTCTTACCCTGCAAGAAGATTGGGGTCTAAGTCTCTAAAATGGGGAAGGGGGATTGAGGGGAGGTGTTCAAATTCATGATTGCAGMAAAAAAACATGTCTTGAGACTTAGGAGGGCTAGCCCCAGAAATCTAATGCTGCTTAACAAAAGAAACTACAGACATTCCTGACTAATGTGAGCAATGGGACATGCTGCAGTCTGATGAAAGTTTGTAAAAGGCAAATTGTTGCTAGCAWGAGCTAGACGTCATACAAAACAAAACCTCTAATTTTGTTCATAAATCCAATCATATATTTATTCAGGATGGATCTAATAATCCAAGGAGCAGAATGCTTCTGGGGCAATACAGCAACATTGTGTGACATGCAGTGCTACCCAGAGGGACAAAGAACAGCCCAGGGCAGAAAATCTCAGGGAGTTCCACTGAGCACCTGTCTCCTAACAAGTAAGAAAAACTTTTGCGTTCATTGGAGCTCAATAGCAGAAATCAATGGCTGCATGAAGTTGTCAGGAATACAAGACCTTGGAAACCCRCTGCAGTACTTGCCCACATCTAATTAGCTACATATTTCAGGGGTGTTAGCACTCAGCTACCATAAATGTATGGGGAAAAATTCTTAATCAATCATTCTTACAGCTTCTCATGTGAAACRCCATAATAAACTATATCAGACTTCAACACATTGCATTCAAAATCTTTGTGCCATGTTCTTATGATCCTACACACACCTAAATTTCCTATTTTAAAGAAACAATCCTCATTACTACTTTCATCTATAAAATTGTAATTTAAAATTCTTTTTTATGAAGAAGCCTGATAACATCTACTTAAGTATCATTTCCTTTAAACTGAAAATCTCGTGATTGTGTATTTGGTCACTACATTCATCTGCTAATAGAAGTGCACTTAAAAAAAAAAAAGCACACGCCTAAGTGATCAAAAGAAAGTTAATTGCTGAGACTGATGTACGATAAGAAATAACACAGTCAGCACTTTGAAAGCATGGCTCAGAAGAACCAGCACCAACAGAGAGGCTTTCTGTAGTCCTCTGATATTTACATTAGAAGGCGTTTGTGCCAAGCCCAGCAAATTTTCTGACTGAAGGCAGCAAGTCTCGTGCAGAGGGTGAGGAAGGAGGGGCGGGCAAGGGGCTGGAGGCAGTGGAAGCTGTGGGGTGAGAGTTCCTCTTCTTCCTCTTCCCCCAGCTCAAAGTGTAGGAGGAACAATGCTGAGAAAGGCAGGCGGCTACGCCCAGGTCAGCGGAGACGGACAGTCCCCCACCGGCGATAGCCCCCACCACGTCCTGGCTTTTTGGTAACGTTTACACGTTCACAGTTGTGAACTGTGGAGCTTTATTTCCTTGTCTGACTTGGTGGCTTCAAGGGGAAACACATTAGARGATGAAATTTGCTTACAGCGATAAAGGGGACAGTTTTTATGCATTACTTATAGGCATTCCTTGGCTGACATCCACATAATCCTGCCAGCTTTTCTTTCCCAAGGAGACCTGCAGTTATTGCAGCAGGTTCCAGGTGCCTGAGCTAGGCATGTGGTCACCCCGCAGCAAGCACTGGGGACCCCAGGTGCTACCCAGGCCAAACACTCCTTTGTCACCGCTTTCTCCTCACCCCCGGGCAGAGCTCTCTGCCTCACTGCCCTCCTCCGGTTTCACACACAGGGGGCAAAACTGGGTTTATCAACAGATTGCATTTCTTATAGGGCCGTGCAAGAAGATGATGTACCAATTATTTAATCATACTCGCCTCAGACAAATTTGCGATTTGGGGGATCCAAGCACTGCTTATGTGTAGAAACTGCACAACGCAGCAAGCAGGTGAGGCTGGGGAAACAGCAGTGTGGCACACCTGGCAGCACTTGCCATGGCACTCACAGCTCACAGCGACGAGCAGGTTTCCCTCAGAAGGCCAGCCCCACGCCCAGGCACCGCGGCTCCAGCCCTTCCTTCCCGCGGCAGCTCCGCACTGAACCTCCATCCCCCAGCACTGGGCTTGCCCTCAGCCCGAGCCATCAGCACGGCCCCTTGGGGACCAGGAGCTCCCCGAGGCAGCCACAGCCCCTCRCGGCCCTCCTGTCCTCGCAGCAGAGCTGGCGCACAGCCCTGGCTCGGCCCGGCCGGGCTGTTCGGGCCCAGGCTGCGGTCGGGCCGTGCCCGCCCTTCCCGCGGCAGGAAAGGGCTGTTCGTGCCGAGGGACCCCGGGCTGCGGGACCCGCGGGAGCCGCCAAACATCGGCCCTGCGGCCCGCTGTGGGAGCAGAAGCGCGGCGGGCAGACAGCGTGGGGAGCAGCCGGGCGGGCAGCGCGGCCCGAGCAGAGCTGTCTCTGCAGCGGGGCATGCATTGATGCCCCCACKCACAGCTGGGGAGACGGCATGGATGCCGCTGGGAAACTGCACCAGCCTCCTGCGGGGAGTAGCCAAGGAAGGGCTTGCAAGGAGGCGGCAAAGGCACTGGGCGTCTGACAGCACCACAGTCCACTGGCAGCTTCGTCGGACACCTTAGCCAAGGCTCTAGGTACACCTAACCTCTGTCCAAATTCGTGGAACAGCTCACTACCAAGGGAGGCAAAAACTATGCTGATTCCCTCTCTCACACACACTCACACTGGGCAGCAACCTTTGTGTTCTTTTAGTAAATGAAAGTGCATCCATCCTCACTCTGTATATTTTATTTTTTCAGAAAAAAGACCCAGGAATCCTGTATACATCATATGCTCACTTGTCAGAGTTTTGTTCCCATTCCCCATACTACAAATAGGCACAAAGCAAGGCATATCCATGTCTTAAAGAGTGGGTCTCTGGTTTGCAGGCTTCTGCTTTGGAAGAGTCAACAGCTGCTGATGCAATTGCCAGTCTTGGGGCTCCTGCAGCTTACGGTTAAATTTTTCATTTTCTGTGAAAGGACTCAGCTTTTTCCATGTTTTCATAGAAATATAAGTGTTTTCAGAAAACACAGCACATCGGGATGCTAATTTCTGGGCATAACCACTGTGGGATAACCATCCCACAGAGAGGGAACAAAACAGGCACAAAGTAGCCCGTAGTTAGACACAACAAACTGAGCCATACATTGTTGCATGAGTGACTGGGCCATGTAAGACAACCACAGTCAACATAAGCCWGAGCATAASTTTAACCAAGTTCATTTCTCCTTGWAGAAATCCCAAAAGTGCCTTGGCGATACAGGACCCCTAAAACCCTGAGTATGCAGAAGAGACGTCTGAGTACATACATGGAGTATACACACAGTCCTTACACCTCGTTAAATGGTCCCTTTCTGAGTAACAGCTGCCCCAGATGACATTGGTGGGTGGGGAAGAGGGAAGGGTGATTAGGATTAGAGGAGAGCATTTGCATACACAGGCATTCATTCCACAAGCCCTCATCTTAGAGTGTCCTGGCTGAAACAGGAGCACCCAGCTACCAGTACGTATTGCATGTACAGAAATAAAAAAAGCTCCTAAATTCTGCTGTTCTTGTTGCATTGGAAGGTGCTCCACCACCTGGTCAAAAATGCAGGGAGTACTTTAACTCCTTCACAAGTACATCTCATGATGGATATATTTCAGTTAGAAAACTGCATTTTATTTAAAAATTTTGAGCACTGCTGGCTGTCCTAACCCCAAGCACCCAGGGCTACCTGCCACATCAGCACCTGCCAGTGCTACCTCTCATYAGCTCCATCGTGCAGGCAAACTCACACAATCACCTTCAGCCCTGCCTCTGGAATCCTGCCCCGTGCTTTACTACTGACCCATCCTAACCCACTCATCAGACAGTAGCTGGGCCACTCCTTTCAATGACCCTTGATTCAAATCTAGACCAGAGGAGAGGAATTACAGAATATTTTTGCAAAAGTATCTCATAGTCAGGATGGAAAAAGCCACTCTGACCAATTCTGCACCAACACAACAGCAGCTAAAGTCAATGGGTTATTTCTAAGCATGCTGTGAAGCAAGTGCCATGTGATGGTCTGTCAGCCGTCTGGCTCTTAGTGGGTAAAAGCTCTCTGTACAATGCCTTTGCTCATGCTGCTCATGAATGATCATCTCTACTTACAGCTTGCAACTCTAAAACACTCCAAAATATTTTTTTAGAAATTATAAACACACGAACTATATATATTCTATAATTTATATTATGATAATATATATTTTATATAAAATAAGATTCATGCTAATAATAGCTATTAAAGAGAAATTAGAAAAATTAAAAATAGAAAATTTCTCATTTAGTCAGTAAATATAATTCTTATCAAGCAATCAAGCACAAAGCAAAAACAATATAAGCTAATAAAATAGTCCATTAGGAACATGTTTACTGAGGAAGAAGACTCTACAACCTAARTGAAAAGAAAAAATTATGCAATAATGCAATAATGTGTATCTGAAAAAAAACCTCCTATCTGTTATGAGTTTATGCATTCAGTGCTGTGTGAACAGGCTATTGCAAAGGGAAGCATTTTCCCTGTTTTCTCCAGATAGCTGTTTATTGGTTTTGGTGTTCTAGCCAAGCTCCCAGAGGGGAAGAACAACAGAATTATTTCATCCACATAAGTGAAATCTTACAACTATGAGTAAAACATATTCTGATGTCATGATGTGAAAATGGAAGCTTTAGTCATGGAAGGCAGTGAGGAGGAATTTTTTTCTCAGACTGCCTGGTGCCTCTGGCTCAGTACCAAAAAATACATCTCTCAAGTTCAGGTAGGTGCCTTCGCACTGATAATTTCCCTGGGGATCAGAAAAGAAGTTCCAGAATAAAATGGAAGAGATAGATAGATGATAGATAGATAAATAGATAGATAGATAGATAGATAGATAGATAGATAGATAGATAGATAGATAGGTAGATCACATCATCCCTATGCACAAGTTGAAAACACTTTTCTACAGGCAAAGGGTAGACAGGGAGAGGGGAGAAGAGCAAAAGCCAACCAGGAAAAAATAAAAAGGAAGGAGAAGCAGATCCAGACCATTACAATCTATCTACAACAATATGCGCGGTAACAGGTCTGGCTGAAACACGTGCAGGAAGGCCTGATAGAAAAATCATATCATGCTCAGGGTTAGATGTCAAGTTTTCTTAGCCAGGGATTAAAAAATGTTTGTTTCCAAATACATTTATCCTGCACACTGTCAGGAAATAGTTTAATGAAAGCTGTTGCTCAGCCTTGTTTCTTTTGCCATGAAGTAAAGAAAACAGTACTGATACTGGAAACACTGAGAACAGCCACCGATTTCTGTGTTATCTGCTGGAACTTGTTCCTGGTGCTTACCCAACTCTACCTGATTGACTGCAAGCTTGAGTAAGACCTAGCACTAAGAATAGCTCTAATCACTGCTCAAACATTTCCCTCTGCAGGCAAACCAACACTGATCAGTTACAGTTGGTGTGATTCTACTCCAAATTTGTATGAATGTCCTCAGTTTTTGAGATACTTACAATGTTTTTATTTGAATGCATGAAAAAGCAGAAAATTGGTGCAATTACCTGTGGAAATGGCATGCTGAACACACTATGAAAAATAGCTTTACCATAATTGTAAAACATGGGAAAACCTGGATGATCCTCTGCTTCACCAAAAGCTAGGAACATGTATTTTGACTAATAAGTCAATTTATATTATGTTGTATTGACAGTGCAGTCTAGAGGTGGAAGACAAAGAGGAATGGAAAGATATATATGGAGAAGACTGATACTGAGCAACATACAGTGCAAACTATTAAAAAAATGCCAAAACAACCGTGCCTTAAGGAAGGAAAAGGAGTCAACGCCAAAATGACTTTGACTGCCCTGTGGAAGAAACTAAAGCAATCAGTGACTCTTTTTTGCTTGCAGAGGGCCTCTGTCACCTGCCTGTGAAAGCACAAAGAAAGCAGATTAACAGGCAGACAGTGTGGAGTGCTGACTGTGCCTGAAGCTTAAAAATATGTCAGTGAGATAAACGACAAGTTCATGTTTTGATAGCACAGCAGTGTTACCCTGAAGCTCCGGGCTGTCTGGCTGCACCAGCACAGCAAGGAGCAGGGGAGGTCTCCCTGGGGCTCCTTGTGCCCCATGGACAGGAAAGTTTCGTTTGCTCACAGTTTCCTCTCGCCACATTCCAAACAGACACACGGGATTTTCCCTCTGCATGGCCAAGAATCACACTACTGATTACAGGACTAAGGCGAGCCCAGGGCTCAGGCACTCCCCAGCTATCGCTCATGTGCCTCACAGCTCAGAAACACAGACTCTAGGGCAGCCATGTGCTTGGCTGAGCTGAAGCCTGAGCTGATGGCCCAAGAATGGTGGTACAAGAAATATTTCTTATATCCGAAGGCTCCAGATGTGGCTAGAAATGATCCAAAAAAGTTGGTGTAACAGAAGTACAAAGGATCATTTTTGTCATCATCTCCAGGTTTTCTACCTCAAACACTCCTGAAAAATTTGCCCTTCTGGTTATCTGAAGAAGAATGTAATATTTATACAACAACTGATGTTTTGTTAGGCAAGAAGTGACCCACAACATTCTGTTATTGATACTGACATTTTTCATGTTCTGTCGTGGTCTTATTGAGCCTGCTTTATTTTTTTGTCAAAAATACCATTTCATATTTTGTCTTTCATTCTGCATTTTAACTTCACCAGCAGCAATCAGCAGCAAATATCAGTAATTCTACATTTTCTTTTGGGGCCCCACGTTCCCTGGTTTTCTTTATGTTGTACTCCGATAGTGTTAATAATTTTATCCCTAGTTTAATAAAACTGTGTCCTACAGATACAAAAGTAGCCACCAGGGAGAAATGTTATTACATCGAACTTTAATGGAAGCCTTTGAGAATTACAAATGAGTACTTAACAATATCTTGCAGAAAAGCTATCAAAGCTTGATATAGCTTTTAATTCGGAACCCTGTTTTATTTTTTATTTTCCCAAATAAGCTTTGTTTGCATTTTTAAATATTCWGGTGTTTTAAAAAGTAAAAATGTATAGAAGAACAAATATTAAGATTAGCAATAGTAAGGTATACCTTGACATTTTCAAGGCTTTTGACATGCAGGACTCTGACAAACAAACTAAAAATGTCAACAGGCTGAGTGAACCCCAAGTGGCAACAAGTTGCGTGACATTTCTCAGAGGAGGCTCCTGGGACTGAGAACCCGCCCAAATGACCTGGGCAGTGGGACACAGTGCCCCCTCAGCAAGTCTGGGAGGGTAGCAGTGGGCATAGGCTGTGCCCCACAGTGTGCAGACTGCAGACTGGCTGGGCTGCAGGGGCAGCCTGAGGGAAGGGGCGATCCCCCTGCTCAGTGCTCCTGAGGCTCCCACCAGAGTACTGCTCCTCCTGTAATCACACAGGCAATGATCGAGCTCATCAAAACATGAGCAATTTTGAAGAAGGAAAATACTGAGGGTTCAAGCTGAGTYGTCAAACCAAGCTCAAGAGTAAGTTTGGATACTGACCAAGAAAAAAAATAAGTGACTGGAGTCAAATGAGGAAAAATGAGGTTGGATTATTTTTTACAGTAACTCCCTTGCCTCTGTCTATTTTGCAGTTCCTCAGYCTGTGTGTAAATCCCCTTGCAGTCACAAAAATGACATGATAATGAGCTAGTGTTAGCCTCTTGATAACCTKAATGTCGGAGGTGAGAACACACCTTGGAAATATCAGGCAGAGTACACCAGCATTGTGGATGGAGAAGGAAATGTTGTCAGCAAAGCTTCATGTTTTGATCCACTGAGTGCACGTACAACATAGGCTCCTGCTCTTATCTTGAGGAAGATTTTTCTTTCTATATCTCTCACTTGCTCAAGAGGTGAAAGTAAGCTGGTCTGCCTGAAAACRAGGAGAAAAGGAGCACAGTCCAAGTTTTCAAGTGGCAACAACACGACTTCTCTCTGCAGTGCTCCCCCCACAGTTTGTTCCCCCAAAGGCCTTTCCTGAGGCTCGGGTGCTCCCCTCCTCCTGCACAGCACACCAGTGCTCCTGTGTTTTCACATCGGCAGCAGAGCCAGATCACACATTCCTGTGGAGCTGCCCATCCTTGCCCTTCACATGTATAAGGCCACCTGACAGATCACGTGGGTGAAATTATGGGGGCTCTTCAAAACCTTGTCTGGAAATCCTAATTCCATCATTGCACTTGATGCATGCACTCATTTCTATTTAATTATACTTTGAACAGATAAGATCATGTGTATGTAATTCTAGTTTTATCAGACCCTTAGAGCTCTGAAAAAAGATCTTTTTCTATCACGGGTATAATTTCTTCTGTAGAAGTACACAAAATAATATCTCACAGTCTGTCTTGCATGTACACTGGTGTGCTGTTTTCTTTCAAAGAGTTAAAAAAGCAGAATTACCTCATGCACAACAGGATAAGATTTTTCAGTTGAATAATCTTTTTTGCAAAAATGCAGATTTGTGTACAACTATAACTATTTGCAGACAGGGACATGATTATTTGATTAGCTTCAACTGAAAAAGCCTGAAGAGAGGGGAAATATCAGGAAATGTTTTGATTTTTYGTTTTAAAAATAACTTTGATTAGAAATGTTTCTGAATGTAACTCTGAATTTTAAAAAATGAAAATAAAAAACACCTAGGGTAATAATATTATTTCCTTTTTTTTCAGTTCAACAAAAGAAGAAATGTTTAACTTTAATCACAGACAAGATTGAAAATGAGAGGTAATCCACAAACTGACTCCTAGAAAATCAGTTGCAAGGCAACACACTAGAGGAATCTCCCACAGTTTCAAGAACTTATCAGCTGCTTGAGATTTAAGCCTGCTAATATATTGAACTGCAAACTCTTATAAGTCTACTGCCAGCATTAAACAAAGCTTGAGACAGAGCTACATTTCTGGTTATCAGCAGTAATCTCCCAATTCAGCTACCAGTCAGCTTCCAGTTGGCTGCTGGCATCTTAAAAATAAAAGACAACAGTTTGAGATCTGTCCTTCTACAGCAGAGTTGAAATTTTAAGAGCAGCTCCCTTCACTGTTACTATTCTATTCTATTAGATTATGTGAAATTTTACTCAGGAAATTGATTTTTTTTCCCCTCATGCAGACCAATTTGTAGTGGAGAACATTTAAAGAATTAAGACTGAGTTATTTACTTTCTCCTGAAATAATACGTACTCAGCTGTGGGGTTCTGGTTATCCCTTATTGGGAGCAATTATTTTAGTTAAAAAACAATGGAAAAATAACTCGRAACTTCTAGGAGAACATTTTTTCCAATGGAAAACATCTATTTATGAATGTCCAAATGTTTTGAATAGGGATTGCAAAGAAAACTCAGGGAGCAGCTGCCAACAAAATCACTGGACAACCCAGATACCTACCTGTGAGGCTGCTGAGAGACCTGCCCTCTGGGACTGATATATCTGCACTATAATCCCTCAATCTGGGATACTGATTTTCCTAAGAAACAAGATCACACTTTGACAGCTTTGCTTAATAGAGTGATTCTCAGGCCACAACCTACTTGTGATCCAGTGAATCACTCTGACACTCTTCTGTGTGCCAAAAAAGTGGGTCTGGAGCATGGCATGTACAGCTCACCTCAACAGGACACAGCTTCAGCCAAAGCCACTTCAGAGAGCAGCTGCCAGGTTTATCCTCATAAGCTGCCTGCCTTTAGCACCTTAATTATCTTATCAGTTTCAGCATCATATAGCTATCTAAAAGCACCTGTGGGAAAGAGACAGTCTTGGGAAAAGGGCATTATCCCTCCTTTCAGGTCTGACCTCAAAACTTTTTCCCAAGCCTCAACATTTGTTATGACACCAATTTCAAACCTTTGCAATAACTCACTGTGATAGAGGAGGCAGCAGCCAGAGCTCACACCCTTCCCAGAGCCAGGAGGCTCTGGGAAAGCCCTGGAAATCACCCTACCATGTTCTCCCCACCTCTGGTGGTTGCCGAAACAACTCAGCT
This sequence comes from Cardinalis cardinalis, assembly GCA_014549065.1. Lineage (NCBI taxonomy): Eukaryota > Metazoa > Chordata > Aves > Passeriformes > Cardinalidae > Cardinalis > Cardinalis cardinalis. The sequence goes on along the minus strand of JACDOX010000043.1, from coordinate 4,210,607 downwards.
ATCTACATCAAATGGCTGCTGAAGGCTTTCAAAATTCACTGGGCCAGCATGTGTTGCTACGAAAATGTAGGGGCCAGTTCTGCAGTGTAAGTGCAGGATGTGAGCACTGCCACCAAGGGACACCCTTGAAGGGCACACTGGTGTACCGTGTGAGGTCGTGACAGCATCCGTGCCTTCAGGTGAATCCTGCACCTAAACCAGCCACAGCCACGGGGAACTGCAAGTAATTTCTGCACCCCTCCTTCAGGGCTTGCAGTCTCCTTGCCTGTTGTGTCRCTGTTTTTCATGATTATGGGATGCTGCCACATGCTGGGAAATGTCAGAAACAGAGAATGAAGTAGGCAGCCTCCTGCTTTACAAGARAGAAAACAGACTCAGTGAGTCCTTTGGAAAGGTCACTCACAGAGAGATATGCTGTAGATGATGAAAGCAAAACAGGACCAAGCAGCATACCTAGATTAAGGGCAGCAGTACGCAAGAACTAGGATGATATTTGTATGATATTAACACAGAGTTGATTCCATATTGATATGATATCACAGTGATGTCACTGTCTCACATCACTACATAAAGTGCAAAATTGTTTTTTCATATTTATGCTAATCATTTGACCTTTGAAAATTAAGTGTGTTTTGATTTTCCTACAAATACTCTRCAGCAAATACTGCCAGCAAATACCATTTCTTGGAAAACAAAGTAAGAATGGGTTACACGAAAGACACAGGCCAACATCATGCCTTCAGCTGCCCTACAAAGGCAAAGTAACCTGGCAAGCTCCAGCATTTCAGGAAGTGGAGAGCACAAAAGGAATTTTTATTCTTATGTTTGATGGAGCACAACATAGTTTCTAGGGATTAGTAGAGTGTATAACCCAGGTTCTATTACTATTAATATTCCTGTTCATGTTTTGTTTTACATACAAAGTGCTAAGAAATAGTCTCTAAGATATGTTTCCATTGCCTGAACAAAGAAAAACAAATCATGCCACAATTCTCCACTCCAGGCTTGTGGCACTTGGGATGCTAATGGCTTCTCAGAAGCCTTTTCTGCTGACCTTCAGAGTTCTAGAAAAAGCTTTGAGAAAAAATCTTTGAACCTCACTATTCCTTGATCACATACAGACCCAAGATTTATGCACCTCCAATTAATMTTTAAATGTCCCACAAAGTTCCAAAGAAAAATAAACCTCCCGTGAAACTACCCATCAGACCCTCAGCTAAAAAAAAATATTCCCTTCACTTTCTACATTTTCTCTAATATTTGCAAAAACCTATACTGACTCTTAGCCTTAAAGTGTCTTTCAACGTTACACCATACATTTTTCTTTAGACTTTTAACCCCCTTATCCCCTGAAGGAATAAAATTTCCTTTTCAGATTTGTCTGCATTGATAGATAGCATGCAAGCAAGTAGTTCATGATGACACACTTGCTATCAGATAAATTGATTTTTCATGAAGGATTTTTAACTGCTTAGAACTTTTTCCAGCAAAATCCACAGTAAACTGGTGGGAAATCTCATTCCTCATGTATGATGCCAACTTTATGCAACTATTAGGGAAGAAAGACATTGATATTTTGCTTAATCTTAAGGACTCCTGGCAACTTTTGATTTTGAAGCATGACAAAAGGCTTGGTATAAACCCAGTGTAATTGATTCCTCACAGAGAATATAAGGGAGCATATGGTCTCCTGCCTTTAAAACCCCTTTTGCTATATACACATTATACACTATACATACTAAGGTGTAGTCTCTGGTGTAGGAACTGCAATTGCTCCAACACTGCCCTATGCTCATTAGTCCAATGTTTATTCCCAAAATGTCAAGACAAAGGCAAATAMTCTTCCCCTCCTGCTGGCTGCAATTATGTCTTTACATAAAAGCAAAGAAGGRGAAATTCAATTCAGTATTTTTAAGGGCCCTGTTATATATAGATATAGCCAACAAACTATTACTTTCTCTCCCTTCTTTGAAACATCTTTCTAGCAGTTTTTTCTGACAAGTTTGAAAAACCATKAATTTTAAGTATACCTGAGCACTGTATTCATAGCAGGTTCTGAGGAGTTATACTGCCAGATGACATTATGAGAGAGAATCCTTTTTACCATAACACAAACTCAGAGCTTCAGCCAAAAGTGATTACTACTGGTAACCAAAATATCTCTTTGATTTGTTGCCTCTGTTTTCACTGCTCATTTCTAGGACTAACTGAATTTTAAGTCAGTCACTCAATGCATGTGAAAGAAACAATCATAGAATATGTTCATATGTCATAACTAAAATATCCTCATAGCCTGAAATTGTCCACATGTGGGGATAAACTGTTTCACAGGCAGCAGGAATAGCATGGGAAAAAAATATCTTTGTTTATCCAAAAATTTTAAACACAGTCTACCTCTCCAAACTCTGCCTTGGAGAGTATTTTCTGGTTTCATGTTAAGATCAAAACCAGTGGTTGCAAGAATCACAGCTGTCCAGGAGAATGGATATATCTGTTACTGTTGTCCAGTTCACAGACCAGCTTACAGTCAGCTCTCTGGAAAATAACATATCTCCCAAAAATGATGAAAAATTAGCAATTCTTCTTGAGACATTTGGTGAAGAAAATTTTCGTGCCATAAACTGGTGTAAATTGCCTTAGCATGGAAATGAAGGGTGGTAGCTTGCACTATTTGGCAAGACAGGTCAAGGAGTGTGTTATCAGGTATCAGCTACAAAAACCTGGCCAGATCTGAGAGATGAGTACCCACATCATCATCTACCCTGAAGAAATGGAGCTAGGAATTTCTGGTTTCATGTTTTCAATGTGAAAAGAAAATCAGGTGAGATGAGGTTTTAGAGGCTTYTTTTCAGGATTGAAAATTTTCTGTGGAATTGCCCTGGGGTTTTGGTTGGGTTTTTGGGGGGTCTGACAGGGCATATCTGGGGAGAGATTATTTCCTGAGAAATTTTTCCTGCTTTGCTAACAAATTGTATCCATGTAATGTTCAATTTCAACACAGATACATCAACTTCAGAAAAGAATGTGTGGGGATATCATATTGCTCAGCTATTTTAAGACTTCCATTATTACAAAGACAGCCTAGTTATAAAAATGCATGTGCAGACACAGCTTTGTATTTTCAACAGAGCCCACATCTAAAGGCAAAGCTCAACCAAGAAGCACAAATATAAAACCAACCTGCACCATTTCAGATATTTCTGTGTTAAAGATCTGGTTTTATTTGCACCAGCGTGAGCACAATGAAATTAGATGTCAAACAAGGAGATGCAGAACCAGAGCAAAAAAAATCCTTGTGTCTTGCAGTGGATTGTGTTTTTGTGTTTAAATACTGTACCCTTCTGATAAGCAATACACAAACAGTCTATTTTACGTGGGAGTGGCTGCTATTTTAAACTCTGATATATAAAAATCAGAGACTAAGAGAGCAGCTCAGCTGACAAGCAGGACAGGTTTCAGTATGTTATTCCAGACCCTTTTACCACAAAATTAGGTGTCTGTGAAATGGGAGAAAAATACAAAGAAACCAAGTTTTATTGAACAATGTTAACTGTCCGTCTTGACATAAAGTGTGATCTCTGCATTCTCTTTAGGAACTTCTGCCAAAAGCCTGCAGATCTTACTGTCCTTCTGAGAGCATGCAAGAACCCATTTACTAAGGTATCTGCAGGCTAGGGCTTCAGATTTCACCCAGAAAGATAGCCTTTAATGTGGGTGCCCATCCTTGCTGAATACAGGTCAATTAGAGCAACAGAGAGATGAGCAACACATCAGCTAGGCTATAATCTTGAGCAATCCCTGATTACAGAATACTTTGAAAATTTGGTACAGATTATTTTGCCATTCAGTGTTGCTTAAAGCTCCCAGTCATTTGGGCATAAAGCTGTTGATCCATAGAATGTGAATTGAAGTCAAGTATATCCCCTGGATATTTTGGCCCAGAACACGGGAACTGATACAATCTGAGCAGTGCTCCTGGCTGCTGATTTCTCATCATGAAGGTGGCCAAGCACCCAGACTTGTGCTTGGGTTTGGATTGGGGATGTTTGCGACACAAACTGGCGGATGCAGGCCAGTTCTGCCCATGCTCCCAGCCTGAAAAGAGTAATGTAACCATGTTACCATCACACCAAGCCCAAGGTAGCACAAAGGAAGGTAACAAAGGTAGCAAAGAAACCCTGTCATTGTGCTCCATCTCTGTCAGCAGGCTTAATTGGCTTGGCCTCAAGTACCAACTGAAGTGATCTATGCTGGGTGCCTGTAGCAACCAGGAGACATAAGCACCTACTGTTTCCCAAACTCCATTTCTGCTGGTCCTTGCACGGCCTCACTTCACACCCACTCTCTGCAACTCCTGACCAGACAGGTAACACCAGCTTAGCATTCACCCCACAAGTCCTGTGGCCTTTTCACAATTCATTCCAGCTCTCCTAGGCAGATTACCAGGCTACCTGGCAAAGCATCTGGGGAAGCTGGTTCCTGGGATAATGTGGGCACACAGCAAAGGGAGAGCACTGCTGGCGACTGCCTCCTCCCATGAGCTCTGAGGCATCTGATGACATCTTTGCTTCCCACTCACTCTGGGGCCCATGACCTCTCTGTAGGCAGCTGGCACAGCAGAGAGAGGAACCAGGACATGTCACCATGCAGAGCAGCCTCTGAGGCATGGCAGCAACAAATGTGTGAGGAAAAAGATTTCTACTGGCAAAAGGCAAGGGGAAATTCCCCAAGGCATCTTTGCTGAGTCTTCAACACAAGGCAGCAAGCAACAGGCTCAAGTGTTTTCCATTTCAGGATGTGTTTTACTTGCCTTTATTGCCATTTAGTTAACAATATACCAGATGCTAACTTTTTATATGGCTTGAAGGAATGGAAAATTCAGTTTGGGTCCTACATGAACTTTATGTAGTCAAATATTTGTAGTATTTGAAAGAAAGTCAAGGCAGCACACGTATTCAGAGCCCCCAAGGAGAAGCTAGAATGCAGTAGCACTATCCATGTTTTTCCTTCCAGTTTCCTGATTTATAAAATGGAAGACTAATAAATTACCCCCAAGTACCTAGAATGCTCATTTACAAAACAATAACCACAACATTTAATTTAATTATCCCGTATTGAACTCAACAACATGCGTCTGATTAAATCATAACTTTTCTAGCTGAAGCTTGCCTCCTCTGAAAATTAACAGTATTGTTTTAAAGGAATGAAACCATCCCTTCTCCTCATCTTCATTTCTCTGTTGCCATTTGCATGCAATGTACAGGCAAATAAAAATTATTTGAAGATACATACAAAATTTATATCAACTACTACTCAGTCCTCTTTTGCTAAATTGACTGACTTTAGGCTGGTCACTGACAGACTGTCCTTTCAGCCCTCCAACAGCTTTCGTAGCCATTGTCATCATTGTCTTCAAATTTGTTCAGCATTTTAGGTGCACTCTGGAGATGCATACTGTATTGGAGCATTGGCTCCCTTTCTCCCTTCCCTCCTTGTCTTTACTGCATTCCTGAGGACAGCATCAGCCTCTCTTATCCTAGAACTGTGGTGACAGGGCATGGAAAGGGACAGATTGGCCCCTACAACCTTTACAGAATTAACACTTTGGACTTCTTCCTCAAAGTGCAGCCTTTGTTGCCTAGTTTGTACTAGAAAACTGTCTGCATTTAGGCCTGCTATGCTGAGACATCCTGACTCCTCCATTCAGCTTTAATGTCCTCATCATTGATTAAAACCCTGACAGACTTCATAACATAAAATTGCTTATGGTTTTATGTTGTGAAGTCTTGCAGGGTTTTATGATCAACATGAGAATATATGCACCTGTATTATTGATGAAAACACAGGATAGTTGAAGGTTTCACAATAATCTAGGACACGAAACATGCTAGAAATTATTGCATTTGGTAAGGTTTCCCTTTTTGGGCCAACTTTTAATTCATGTAGTACTTGTTCTACTGATACCATCTTGTGTTTAAGTTGGAATATTATGCAGCACTAAAACTGTATTTGTATGCATTTTAAGGAAACATAGTCGAATTAAGTTTTCTTTCTACCAAATAATGGAGAATAATTTCTTTCTTCCAAAATTATGCTTTAAAACTTCATTAAATGCATTTCCTATCCTTTAATCTCTTAATCACTGAATCCCCATATTTCCTCTTTTCTTTCCTTGCAAGGGATGGAAAGACAATAATAATTAACACAAGACAAATATAATTTACTCAGGAAATTACACTTGTCTTTTTCAAACTTTAGTCCTCCCTCAGACTTCCAGTTTATACTTGCACAACTATTACTCAGAGATGCATTACTTCTTCATAATTATAAAGAGTATTTTTCACCAGTCAAGCAAAGCCCAGCCAAGCCAATTTTTCTTGTCCCAATTTATCCAGAACAGCCTATTAAAAAAAAAAAAGGAAAAAGGAATAATTTTCTAACATACTTTCTTTATGTATCCTTATGCCAATAAATTTTAAGGCAGTTTTCTACCTCTTCATGACCAGAATAGCTCATCGTCATTCTTTCCAAACAGAACAAAWACACCAAAACCACAAGACACAAGAGAAAAAGAAAAATTATGTATGGTAATATTTTCTTCACAGATGCTGACTCTTCAGCACCTTGTAAATTGAGCAAACTAATAAAGGGGAAAAACCCCACTGTGACAACAAATTATTATTCTCTTTTAATTGAAACACAGACTCCACTGTGATTAATTGAGCTGTGAAAATGAAAAGTTAATACAAACAGTTCTCAAAAATTCAGCCTCAAGTTTGGATTTACCATACGTAACCCTTTTATTACCCTCTCTTTGCATGTCCATGGTTCTCACAAGGAGATGTGCACCTACCTAATGGACCACAACTGCTTATGCAGTTGAATGTAGCAGTATGAAAAAATCATGACGCAAGTGCTGTGAAGACACCCCATCTCCTTCCTCACCTATAATCCCAAACTAGTGAGTTTACTGGTAGTTGGTTCTTGAAACAGTCAACAATCTGTCAGAAAAGATTTTCCTTCATCCTTCAAATGTACAAAAGCCAAAGAAACACAGAAAAAATCATTACTTGATATGATTGTGCAAACCTTTCATTCCTGAGCAAGCTTTTAGGTCCATCTAAGCAAGAAAGAATATAAGGACTATTTTTAGCATAAATAATTGTGAAAATCAAATTTTGATCTTAGCACGTAACTCATTGGAAAAATGCCTTTTCCACAGGTAATTAGGAGTAGTTTCTTTACTATGGCTACAAACTGAAAGATGCTACAAAGTTGGGCYGTGATTAAGGCTTGTGGTTGGCGTCAGCATTGTCCGAAGCCAAGTGATTTTAAGGGAAGAGAGGTCTATGAGAGTAATATTTAGTCATTGTTCATTGTGTTACTAATCACAAAAGCAGGTAAAACTGTAAGAAAATTTATGTCCAGAGGATCATGTTAAGCAAAGATTTTACTACAGCTACTTGGTACATCACCCACTACTAGAACCAAGCATTACATACAAAATGTTTTAAGTGTTGAATGGTAAAAACAGGAAATAATTATAGAAGTGATCATTAATCCATATTGAGGTTTTTACTGTGTGTATGGAGTAAGATTTACTAACTTTTAGGCCATAATTACTTGCACTATTTCTGAAAAATCTGAAATTAGTACCGATTCTTTTCTGTGAGATGCAATTCATATTCCTAAAGCTACCTAGTACACAACACCAGACAATATTTTTGTTGATCCAATAAGCCAGATAAGGATCTGAACACACTTTCAAAATGCAATTACTTCATGAGACAAGAGAAAATTATCTTTAAAACTCACTCTGCCTGTATTATCTCAGGAGACCAAACTTCACACAGGCCACTCCTCTGCCAATCCCCAACAAAACAATTTTGTGTTCTTCAATGCTCTGGTTCCCTGCACAGAAGGTACATGCAGCCTCTGCAAGCTGTCCTCAGCCATGCAAGGCCTGGTGCAGGAGACATTCCTGTGCAGTCTTTTCTTCATCCAGGAACCCCAGTGTCAGATTAACTGACCTTTTCTGACCCAGAGGTGGGGTAACTGAGAGGCATTTTGAAAACTTTTACTCTATTTTCAGTCTCATGCGAAGGATGAGACAATACAGATGTTATAATTTACGCTATTACTATCAGAAGCTAACTATTTCCTAATTACAATACATTATTAGTGTTTCTTGGCATAACAGTTTTTGCAACACCATGCTGTAAATGCCTGAAAGACAATCATCTAAAATTACCCCTCATGGGTCCTACTACAGTGCATCTTTCATCATTCTATTTCTCCAAAGTATCTAGTCTGATTTGCAAGGCTGTCCTTTGAAACTGGTTTCTAGTTCCATTTCTCTCTCAACAATGGATGTCTTAGTCCATGGCATTTCTGAGTCAGTCATTTTATACAAATCCATTTACCACACCCCAGCAGCACAAAGGATGGCAGCCCATGGCATCCAGAGCACAACCAGGACCTAAGGAGCCTCCCTGACACAGTATCCTCACAGGAGGCCTTTCACCCTGCTCAATACTTCCATATCAACAGCTCCTAATGCAGCCATAGGCATGGAAGCCCCATATTGGCATCTCTGGCCTCTGTACAGWCCATCATCTGTAATCACATCCCAAAAACAAAACCACAGCTGCATGGTGCAGGTTACTGAATTGGTGCAAACTCACTTTTGCTGATACAAATCTGTTCCAAAGCATCTASAGGGGTAACTTTTCCCACCAAATACTTTGACAAGTCAGGTACAATCCCTATTCCCAGGGAAGCAAACAGGCAGCAAGCACAGCCTGTGTTATCCACTCTTGCTATGACAATGCTGTTGGTCTGTTTCAGACCTGTCTGGCTGCCAGGCACACAGAAGCACACAGGATAGTGCACACATATATTGAACTCCTGTCACTCCCCAAACTCCTGTGAAACCATAGCCTTGTTACTTACTGCAGATTCACAGCTTCCAGAACCAATGTCCCATCTGATTCCTCTCATTCCTCTCCTAATATCAACATTTCAATGAGAGTCAACGGAGCAAGAAATTTTACCATTAATGGTAACCTTTGCACACCCTGTAGTCTAACAGCTATGTATAATATCTCTACATCAGCATTAGATAATACAACAGAAATTTACTGTAGTTATTCCAGTAGCTAGATTCATATTACATTTGTTTYGACTGCAAAAATTTGAGAATGGGAAAAAAAAGGATAGGTGCTTTAAAAAAATTGTTTACAGATGACTGCTCTCATTCTCCACCCTGTAATGGAAAAAGATAGGAAAATAAAAAGAAACCTTGCCCCACTCTTCTTTATGTRGAAAGGATCTATCAGGCTGTATCCCTGTATTCAATACTCATTTCACCTCTACTCAGTCACTAGCTCTCACTATAAATACACAGTTTCTCTTCCTCCTCTATACATTGGCCTCCAGATTAAATTATATGTTTTCCTTCTAACTTCTTGGTTGTCTTCGTAAGCGCAAAAGAAAAATAATTTAAAAGGCAATGAAGCCATTATCTGAAGCAAAACCTTCCAAATTAAAACCCTTTTATAGAATATATTTTTCTTCTGAACTTCTAGAGGCCCAGAGTACTCTATCAAACAAAATAGAAAATAGCTTTTAAAAATTCTCACTCAAATAGGCTTATTCCTTCAACAACAAAGAAAAAATTCTCTTTGATCTCAGCCCAGTTTAAATAAACATGACTTTGGAAAAATATTTTTCTGAAGTAGAATTACCATAAGCAATCRACCATAAGAAACACTATCTAGCTTATAGAAATTAAAAAAATATTTTTTCAAGAACTTGTATTGACAAGGCTTGAAAAGGTCTTTTTATTAATCATAGAAATATAGAATGGCTTGAGTTGAGGGAACCTTAAAGATCATCTAGTGCCCAACCCCCTGCCACAGGCAGGGACACTTTTCATTAGATCACATTGCTCAAAGCCACACACAAACCTGGCCTTGACACTTCCGGCGATGGGGCATCAGYGCCTTCTCTAGGCAACCTGTTCCAGTGCCTTTCCACCCTCACAATGAGGAATATTTTCTTAATAACTAATCTAAATCTACCCTATTTTTGTTTAAAACCACTGTACCATGTTACATAATCCCTGATAAAAAGTCCCTCCCCATCTTTTCTGTAGTTGCTCTTTAGGTGTGGCCTCCCTGGGACCTTCTCTTCTCCAGACTGAACTGCCCCAGCTCTCTCAGCCTGTCCTTATAGGGGAGATGGTTCAGCCCTGCAAGCACCTTCATGACCTTCTCTGGAAGCTAAAACAGTCTGAATTATTCTTGCTTGCATCAGAGATGCCTGGAATGTSTCACGTCCAGTGAGCCTCCTACAGACATCCCAGCTGCCATGAGAAGGTCAGTTCTGCCCAGGCAGAGCTCATGGTGGCCTCAACCAGCTGCAGAGGTTTCAGAGCTCTTATAACTATGTACACTTTCTCAGCAAACACCTGCACTGCTGTCCCTGACCACTGCTCTTCCAGCTGTGGTGGTATTGTGCTGATAATTTCAATTAGAAGCTCGGAAAACTCTTCCCTTCTGTCACTTGTCCTCCCGTACAAATTACCCACAAGACATCTTGTTTGTTCAGAGAATCACAGTCAGAGAGAATAGCACACAGTGACTGGAGAATTTAGTCATCTGTGTTTCTATTTGAAGAAGAAAGAAATAGTGGGCATAATCAAGGATGGAGACGACATAGCTGCTGGGATGGATGGAGCTTCTTTTCAAAACTTTTAAAGAATTGTTATTTTCAGAAGAATAAAGGAAAATTAGCCAAAAATCTGAAAGAAAGGCATTTTTTAATATGTAAACAAAGCATATATGTATAAATCCAGTTTTGGTCTTTAATAAAAGGGAAGTTATTTCATCATTGACATGTACCAGATATTCTTGGAATGAGCAGTGAAAAACGAGCAGAGGAGGTTGCTGCAAACACCAGAAACTCCATGGATGTTAAGAGTCCTTATGAGGTAATGGCAGCCAATTCTTGCTATTCTGCTTCTTACTATCAAAGTTTAGAATATTTTTTTATAAAAGGTCAGACATTTAAGGAAAAAAAAGGATTTTCTATTCCAACAAACACATTCCTGACAAGGCTGCCAAATAAAAGGTTTCTTGAAGTGACAGTTGCACAAATAATCATGAGAGCATTTCTTTTAACATACGGTTTTGATGAAATGTCCTGTCAGTCTGCATCTTTTAAACCTGAGGTACAGTTTATGATTAGAGGACAGGAGCACTCCTATTCATGCCAAAAGGCAAGGTGGTCTCAGCTGGAAGCTGAAGAAGTCTATCACTCACAAACCTTTGCCACACTTTCTAACTAAAGTTTATTCTGCCCTTGTGTGGTACAGTAAATAAGGATGACATAGCAGTGGGTTCCAATATCCACTTGCCAAATGAGAGAGTTCCAATAAGAATAATTTTWAAAAAAAGAGAGAGAGGGATGGATAAATAAATAAAAGAAAATCCACTTTCTGTTGACAAATCACTTCTGTGAGTCAATGAGTATGTCCACTGACTTCAGTTTTTGATAGAAAAAGTTTTACAGTTGATGTTGTGGCAAATGATGAAATACCATCTTGCTTTTCCAAAAGTCATACATTCGAGTCAATTCCATTGCCTCCTTCTTCATTGATGAGTTCTTAGGTTGCCTGGGTAGCTATAACAGAATACAGAATAAGCAGAGCTGCAAAGTTTTCTGGAACTTTTATTGTTTTGTTTTAGTTTGTTTTAAATTTTCCTTCATTTCATTTCATTTCATTTCATTTCATTTCATTTCATATACAAAAACCATTTGGTTGAAAACTGCTATTTGGAAAGTATTTCATTAAAGTATTGCATTTAAGGATAGAGGGGGAGCTGCATATGCACACATGCAGTCCTTTTAGCACATCAGGTCTCTGCCCTAAGCCATGCTCAGGCAGGRGGGATGCCTTGCTGTAGGTACCCAGTGCTGCAGAGCTTCCCACAAGGTTTCCTGGTGACACAACAGATCAGTCCTGGTAACAGATGTCCTCAGCTTGGCCTGTCAGAGGGGAAACAACCACTTAGAAAAAGAGCATGACCTCAACAGTCAAACCCAAAACACTTCTGCCAAAGCCTTTCTCAAAATTTCCAAAACAAAACACAATCTCTCAGAGGAGAAAAAAATAATTTTCTTGAAAACATAAACATTTCCACGAAAAAATGGAGGCATCAAGTGTAACTTTCAGCAATAGAAATATTTCCCGTTTAAAGAAAATAGGGTTTTGTTAAAAGATAATTCAGATGATTTCTAATAAAAATGTATGTAAGTTCAATATGTAATAATCTAATTCTTGTGACTTGTTTCCACAAGCCTTGTTTCCTATGAAGAGAGGGGCCCAAAGGCTTAGATTTCATTCACTTCATTTATTAAACCTAAGACCTACTTACACTCATTTCATCATTGTACACAAGGATAAGTTTAAATTGGCCTAGCTCAACTATATGTCATTTACTTCCGATATCCGTAAAACATCCAGACATTACGTTGGTCACCTCTTCCCTCCTCAGCGTGGCACTGGAGCAAAGCACTAAGTGACAATGAGGTTCTTTCAAAGGGCAGAGCTGGTTTGGAACCGGTCTGTGTTTGTCAGCTGTGTGAGGTCCTAGCTCTTTATCCCTCATTGCCCTTTTGGGAGCACTGGCTGCAGTTGTCTCGAGCTGGACACTGGCCAACTGAACAGCTGGGTATGAAGGGAGAGGTCAGATGGGTGCATCCAGCCCCATGCTCTGCCTCCAGCAGCACGACAGGAGACACCAGTCACGCAAGCCTGCTGCTCTCCTGGCTTCATTCTCCTGCACCTTCCTCCTGCATCCTCACGTGCTGTGTCAGGGTTGTTAGAGGATACATACCTATTTTTGTGTCCCTTAGACCTTTAAGTTAACTGCTTCCAGGCCTATTACTTACCAAATTGCCTAACGTATATTTGAATATGCTGACACCATCTGCTTCTACAGTCTCCTGCAAGATCAAATTCAGAAGTTCACTACTCACATAGTGGAGTGTTTTCTCTCAGATTTAAACTGATATCTGACCAACTTCAGTGACTGATCCAAGTTCCAGTACTCAAGAATTTAGTAGCGCCTGTCTACCTCCCTTCTGATTTTGTAGGCTTCAAGCATAGCACTCTAGCTTCTTCTGCTCCAAAATGAAGAGTCTCTTTAATGTCCTGTATTTTAATATCTCCCTACAAGACACTGATCTTGATTGCTGCCTTCTTCTAGGTTCTTCTTGCAGTGTAGAGAATGGAATTGCACACAGAACTTAAGCTGTGCACACGCCAAATAAAAGAGGTTTTTTTCTCATCACCCCTCTAATGCTGACCAACATTTTGTTGGGCTTGTTAGCATACTGCTGGTGTATACTGAAAGGTAATTGAAGAAATCCCTCAACAGTGACTCCAAGACCTCTTTCCAAGTCCAGCATCATGTAGACATGGTTTAGATTGCATTTTCCTAGATTTGTGGCCTTATATTTATCTACTTTAGACTCACCTTCTAACTGTTTTGCTTGCTTACTCATTTTTGCAGTGTTCATTTGGACTCCCATTTCATCAGCCCCATTTCATCATTTGATTACTTCCTCCATGATGGAAATTGAATATTAAACCCACTGAAGCTCTGTCTTTTGCTGGGCAGCTCTTCCAGAGGAAAGGGAGACTTTTCTTTTCAGATAAAATAGCACCTAGTCACACCTATATCATTCACTATTCAGCACAGTACTCTTCAATCATCAATGTCTGTCCATGGAAAGTGCTCTGTTCAAAGTGCATACTAGGGGATTGAATAGTACAGAAATAAAAGAACTGGAAGGGGAAGAGATACATTCAAAGTTTTTGCATAAGAATTCACCAGCCACTAAGGAGCTGCAGATTATATTTTTTCTATTTTGGGTAAAGGCATTTGCTTAGTGCCACTTTTAATTTTGCATGAAGTCCTCTTAGAAAAAGGTTTTATAAGAGGCTACATAAAGAAAACAAAACTTTGTAATTGCAAACAGAAAGTGCTTTTGGTCTCCACCACTTTCAAAAGGAATACTTCCTCAGCTATAATAAAAAGTGAATTTAAAGTATTATTATCCAATAATAGAATTAACAGTTGGACAGTTTTTTATTGGTCTTACTTCTATGTGTACCAAGATAATTTCCCCAGGACAAGCAGAAAATAGACTGAAGTCTTCCTGACAGTAGTTCTAGTTCTCACCCTCACAACAGTGCCCTTCTCAGAAAGCTACTTTGCATTATGTTGATGCCCACAGAGTTCCTTATCCCTTGATTCCCTAACAACAGCACATCCTTGTACATACTTGAGCATCTTGTCTGAAAATCAAATTGTTTTGTTCCCACAGCCCACCAGAGAACTCAGAGAAGAGCTGCCAAGGTATGTACCTGCAGAAATAATTTCTATAATAGCATTTTCCCCTCATATACTCTTTCTCTCTCTTCCCTTTACACCTGCATATTTCAGCTGTCATTGTACTGCTAACAATAAAAGTGGAATAGAGACCTTACAGAGGAGTTTGAGGTAGTTTTACTCTAACACTACTATTTTCCAAAGTATGCAGCAAACCAGAATATTTTTTCACAAGGTCTGGGATGGTCGAACTGGGATTTTAAACTTAGATTTGACCAGGAGGTCTAAATAGGGACTGTATACTGTTAAATTTCCCAAATGGTATGTATGTGAGTAACACTGCATGGTGGATTTTCCAAGGACAAGCCATAGCACACAAGCTGGAGCAGTAGCAGCATGACCACAGCAGTTGTGTATGACAGACAGTTTGTCAGTTCACAACTAAATCCTCATTATTAACTAATAWCCAAAAACTTTCTGCCCTTGCTTGCACTGCCCTGGCACCTATCACTGTCTCCCAGACCAGAAGCAAACACCCTTTCCATCACAGGTATAGTTTTTAGGACTTGAGTCCTAGCAGAAGCACAGGTTCATTCCCCAGCAGGGCCCATGAAAATCACACCTGGTTATACCTGTATAGCATCCTCAACTGCTTCCCAGGGCACTCCTTCAAATTTTGGCTGCCTTGGTTCCCTGATAAGGCAAAAAGCTTAATTTAAAAAAATAAATAAAGGAGGAAATAAAATATTGGGGCTTCTCCTGTGAGAAACACTTTTGCAAAAGGGGGCTACATAGAGGACAAAGTGCAGGGAGTGTTGTGCTGCCCATTGTCCCAGCTAGAGCACCTTCAACCAGCAACACATTACTTCTGAGCAGCAGAGTGAGGGAAGCACTGGCTGCTGGACTGCTGACATTTGTTAGTGCAGCCAGCAAACTGCACATCTGCAGTAAACAAAGTTCCTTCTCATGTTTGTAAACTCAGAGCAAAGAAAAGGTCAGCCAGGATTCAGCCTCCCTGTGCAGATCTGATCTACTGCTCAAAGCACTAATCAAGGGACCTGGTAGAAACAGTCAGAGCAATTTTCTAATTTCCTTGGGTCTCTGCCTGATATATGGGAGAGAGACAAATTAGCAACAAAGTACAAGGTCTAGGCATATGCTCTTGAACAGCAGAATTAATAGACAACATGATTAGTGGAGATTAATAAATACAATGTGTCCCAAAAATAATCTCTCAAGGGCTCTACCAGCTAAAATTAAACTATTTAACAAGGATAGTTTGTCTACAGCAGCAGCAGATTAAACTGTAGAGTTTGTTGTGGGCTTAAGGGCTCAACCATGCAACCTGTGTTTGCATTGAAATTTAATTCCCTTTTGACGTAGAAGGCTTGGACAAAGTCCTCTGTACCACGTAAGCTCTGCGCAGGAAGCGGGCAAGTAATCAGCATGTTGCATAGCCGAGGAAATTCTGGCTGGCCTCACAGCTGGTGGCCATGCCTTGAGCAACCAGATTCAAGYGCTCTCCTAAGCAAAACAAAGACACAGAGGCACAGTCCTTGTCCCAGTGCCAGGGAGACTCTGAAACCTCTTGGCCTCATCAGCAAGATGGGGAAGGCTTTTTAAACAAAGACTTCCTTATAAATTGCCATTTTTCCCCATTTTCTCCCATGTGAATTCAAGTCTAAGTGCATAACATATAACCACATGTCATGCTACAGTYGTGCCACACTAGGTCAGATTTTGGCCCTAGACACAGATGACTTAGATGCTCCAGGCACTACACAGAAGGGTTCTGTGTGCAAGTTGAGAGAATGATTCCAGCCTCTCTGTTGGCATGTAAATATTAATTACTTTGGAGATACTAAGACTAACTCTAATAAGGGCTCAGGAAGCTAACTGGTGCTTTATCCAGCCTAATTTTCAGTGACAAGCAGGGCACTTGAGGCTCAGAACASAAGTTAGCCTAAAACATGCCATAACAACTCCAATGTAAAGTTTCAAAGAATCCAYTGGAGAAGTAGCGGAGGAGGCATCTCATCCTACCATCAGCAACCCTGCCTGCCTCAGAACAAATTTTTTTGCCCAGGAGGGAAGGGTGGCACCTACSTCCAAGGATGAAAGCCTTTCTAATGCCATAGTCCATAGCCAGATCTTCAGGCTGGTTCTGGATATCTCTGCCTCTTTAATTCCAGTGCTAGACCACTTGTTGTCTGGGCCCCTGGATAACCTGGCCCCATGTTGCAGGTTTTTATCTCATTGTTTCACCTAGAGCTACCTTGATGGGTCCTGCTGCCTGCAGCAGGCAGCATGGATGCACTGCCCCAAGGACTGGCTGGCTGCACACCTCACTGCCTTGACAGTATCAGATGGCCATGTGGTACTTAACCTCCTTATCCTTCTTAGGGTCTCTTGATTTTTTTAAGTGTTTGATTTCATCTAGATAATAAATACTTCTTTTCTTCCATTTCTTACTGTTTGCAACAGATCCCATGCTACCAGCTGCTTGCACACCTCTGTGTATCCAATCTCCAACTTCGCTCACACAATACTTTTCTAGTCCTCTAAATGCCCTCTGAGGCTTTACAAGAGAGGATTATTTGCCTGTTTTTAAGCAAGGAAAAATGATAGCAGAGAGCCAAGACCACAAAGTAACTCTGAAACAAACTAGGCCCCAGTGCTTGGGTCATCACATCAAGGAGGTTGCTGTTGACTTCACCCAAGTGGAGAAGAATGACTGGTAACAACTTTCCATCCTCTCTGAACTGAATTTGCCTCCAGATCACTTTTTTTTGTACCCATTGTGCCCATAAAGAGTGACTGGGCAGCTCACAGAATTAATTCCCTGAGCCCAAGCACTACCCTAAGCATAGAAGCTGATTTACCCCAGGAGTGAAAGAATTGAACACAGTACCAGAGAGGAGAGGATCAACATGCCAGACTTACCAGCAGCAAGAGAGGCAAGGGAAAAGAAACAGGCTTGAGCCCAAGCACCTCTGAAAAATGGCTGGGTTTTTCTGGAAAAAAATTGTATTCATATATCATATTGCCATACCTAGTGTGGAAGAAGTTACTTTGATGGAAGAAGTGACTTAAACAGGAAGATTTTAAATGCTAATATTTCCTGACAAGGTGCCAGTAATTACTGTATTCCAAAAAAAGCTGTTAGTTTTGAACCAGCCCCATGCAAGAGCCTTACTTCRCACGTCTTCTGCAACTTCTGTCAGCTGTGAGGGGAAGCACATGGTGCCTCTGAGAAGGCAAGCTTGAGATGTGGCAATGTAAATGGAGCACAGAAAGGCAGGTCCCTGCAGGTTTCCCTTGAGAGGCAGCTCCATCCTGCATCCTTTGTTCTTCTGCTAAGGAGTGCCTGAGAGGGAAAGGGAGAGTGTCTCATGACTGCTACCTGCTCTCTCCTCGCTTTTGCTCAGGCCTCCACAGATGTCACAAGCATCTTTTGAGCCCCAGGAAGACCAAAATTGCCATAAAACAAAGGCAAAAAAACTGGATGAATGCAAGAACAGTGCATTTCAATGTAAGCAGAATCTTCAAGAATTTTAACATCTAGCACTCGGACTGCAAAAATGCTCCATTACTGAAGGCAGACACAGGTTCAACAAACAGGGGTTTTTACAAAGGAACAAATTTGATGACTGTGGGTGTCCAGGACATGGCAGGACATGAGCATTGTAAAYGTAGGGGACAAGGTAAGTGGCTTGTATTTTCCTTTCCGCTTCTAGGAGACACCCTCAAGTGAAAAATAGGTAAAAGTCAGTGAAGATTATCTACACAGAGACCTCCAGGAAAAAAAAAATCAACTCTCATTCTGGAGTTCAGATTTTTCAGAGATTGAAACTCTTGTCTATGGAAACTTTTGGGGTTTGGGTATTACGACTTGCCAAAAGGGATAAACAACTACTTTGGTAGTTAAGATGTTTTTAGACAAAATCAGCTGGATGGCACAAAATCCWCACAAAAACATTCAAAGGTAAAAATAGGTTTGTAAAATATTCCCAAGGAAAAAATGTTAGTTTTGTAATAAACATTTTCCTCTATTTCAATGAATTGATTTTTCTAGTACAAACATCAAAAACATTAAAATTTTGTACAAATAAATATAATGTTTTCTCCCAAACATTCTTAAAATGTAAATAAAAACACATTTTAAAAAAAATTAAGAATAATCATAATATAAAAAAATTACCATAGAGCCATTTCCATCAAGATGTTACAAAATTCAAGGAGCATCAGGAGAACTAATATAGAAAAGCTATATAGACATATAGTCATATGGAGACCCAAAAAACTTTACAAAACAGATGTGTTTCTTTAACCTACAGATGTCACAGGACAGGTATGCATCCTAACTGGTGAATTGTGTTCAAGTATTTCCATGCAGGTCAGCAAACTTGGATATGTGAAAATCCTTCCATATGTTACATGGGTCTGCTCACACATATCACAGGTGTTTGATGGGTGTAAAYTATATGTAGGAAGTTCAGCCACAATCCAACCTCTATTCACAAATAGAACACAACAGTRTTTCACCTTTCCTTATACAAAGAAGCTATCAAATTTTTTCTCGGTCCTAAAGCCATCTTTATTGTGAAGGAAAAAGGCAACACCTAGTCTCAAGTTAGCACTTGAATGTCTACAACAGTTCCTGACAGCATTTTAGCATCCTGAAATGCTCCAGAAAATCAAAAGTATCTACCCAGTTTGGGGGTCTTTAGAAATGTCAGATGTCTGCAGGGAAAAGTATTTTCTTCAACTTTGCAGTGGCTATAAGCCCTTTAAATACTAGAATTAATATTGTTCATTGGGTATTGGTTACATCCCCCCACCAACATTTTATCAGCTCCTCTATAACTGAGCAAAGCACACCAGCAGCCAAGGCCAGCATGCTTTGCACAAAGGCAGCAAGGACATTCCTGTCTAAAATTCAGCCTCTTGATGTGGCAGAAATAATTAATCCATACTCCTGGACTTGGTTTGGCAGGCAGACTATTGTTGCTTGAAAGACTAAAAAGGTGTTTTAAATGAAGAACCAAGATAAACCAGCACTAAAAATACTATGATAGTGGGTTTTTTCACCTCTGCTACATGATTACATTACCCTGGTTAAAACTCTATGACCTGTTCAGCACAATGAATTAAACTTCTAAAGTCTGTCAGAACCTCCTTTTTTGAGGGAKCAGGAAAAAAATTTGTCCTTTGAACATTCACACAGGTAACAACATAGTCCACTGCTCCCACATACCTCTGGACATGGAATAGAACCCTCCTTTCTGTTGCTTTTCTTTGATTTCCTCTATACATTGCAGGCAAAGACAACAAGAAAAGGATCATCACTCAGATATCTCTAGGATATCTGAGTGCATGCCAAAACCTGAGTGTAGATCTAGGCCTTCAGAAACTACGGATTTGTCTTAGCTGCCAAAAGGTGCTCATTCCTGCTCATAGGCAGGATCAGCTCACCCACCCAAGGCACAACAGGCATGGACTACTGCCTTAGCAGCCAGCCACAGTGCACATCTCTTTCCTTGAACTGGCCATGTGCCACTTCCAGTCACTGATGTGCAAATAGATATGCCCACAAAGAGGGAAACACACATTGCTAAGGACAACAAGTATCTTGCCCATCATTGGGGGGGGGGAGAAGAGAAAAAAAAGAAGGGAAAGGGAAAGGGAAAGG
>JACDOX010000043.1:4126182-4190243 GCA_014549065.1 Cardinalis cardinalis | reverse complement strand
GAAGAGAAGAGAAGAGAAGAGAAGAGAAGAGAAGAGAAGAGAAGAGAAGAGAAGAGAAGAGAAGAGAAGAGAAGAGAAGAGAAGAGAAGAGAAGAAGAAAGAATTACTTACCCCAAATGCTATAGGAGGACCTGTGCACAAAAAAAAAAAATTACTCAAAAAATACAAACAAATCTGAAAAGCTGTGGCTGCAGCCAAAATTTTGTTCCAGTTACATGCAAACATTTCTATAGTATTTCTCATGATCATTAACCTTTGCTTTTACTTCCAGAAAGGTGGTGTGTTTCACAAGGAAATTATTGTGCAATTAATTATCAGTTACTAATCAAACTATAAATGGGGACAGAAATCAGCAAACCTACCATGAGATATCAGTTACACACACTACAGTTTGCTAGCTTGTCTCGTAAGGAAATTAAAATGCTTTATCTCTATCAGGATTTTATGGCAGGTCAGTAGTGTGATTCCATAGGTATAACAGGACACAGGGAGGAAAACCTCTTTTTTTTCTCTGCTGAAGATTAATATCTTCAAAAATGAAACAAGACAGACGGGTACAAGATTATGAGAAATTTGATAAACAACATGGATCCACATCAAAAGATTAATATTCCAGTTGTTCAACATGTAAATCATGCTGTCTGGGGTAGAGAAAAAATGCTAAGTTCAAAGGAAAAATAAKAACTGAAAAAAGAAAGCCTGCTCAGAGTCATTAATTATGAATTCTCCTGAAGTCTRGTGAAGTGACCCAAGCAATGAACTGAGTGATTAAAATCATGCTTTTTTTTGAACTAGAAGGGAAAGTATGAGTAAAATTTACAGTTTCATCCTGTTGAATCTGTTGTTTCACAAAAAGGTTAAAACCTTGAATTTCTAACTTCAGCTGCAGGGCAGAACTCATTGCCACTGGGACAGAACTCACCTGAGACCATGGTGAGAATCTACGTGATGCAAAAGGCCTCCCCAGCAAGGATGGATTTCAGCTGGAGCAGGAGATTAAAGAGCATCCTCGAGCAGGTAATTGCTGTGACTTGCTTCCCACCCAGCTTCAAAGGGAAGGGCAGTGCTGTGGCAGAAAGAGAGGGCTGCTCACAGGCTGCATGGGAGCAGCTGCTGCACTCTGGTACTTCCAGGAGCTTGGATCTAGGSTGTTGGAATGAGAAAAAAGCCCAGTCACAATTGTCTCAGTAGATAAAAGACAGATGTGCTCCCCCTCTCCGAGTCCATGTCTGGGTTCTCCCTCTGCCATCCTCTGTCAGATGGTGTGAACACKGGTGGGTTTCAGGACTCCTGTCCCTGCAGCAGGACCCAGCCCACAACTCAGTATTGCTCCAACACCCAGCCTGCTGCTCAGCCACAAATATTCTTCCTGTACACTGCCTTTTACATCACACTTTCTTCCCTATATTTTTACCACCTCCTTCTCTCATAGTCAATCCTCCTACATGAAAAAAACCAGTTTACCTCCTTTCTCTAGGCACCTATCCCACCTCTACTTTGGCTGAAATGGAGGGGTGGAGTTGTAGTGTGTGGAAAATAGCATTTGTGATGTTAGCATACCCACACCTAACTAAAAATTCCCAATTTATTTCCTTGGCAGCAATCAACAGGCTTTGCAAACAATAAAAGGCCCCACTGAAATGCTGAATGACAGKCATTAAAGACCAGCAAGGTCCAGGCTAATGCAGCCTGCCCAGGGAATGGGCTTCCCTGCTGAAGGGAGGTCAAGTCTATCCTTGTGGGCTACAGACCCAGGGGAGCTTCTGGGACCAGTCCCAGCTTGTGGCTTTGTGCTTGCTGCTGTGCTGGCAATGCCATCAAAACTGCCTTCCCTACTCTGCTTTTACTTCTGGTGCTGACACAAAGTGAGGGAGAGAAATATGTTTTTCTAGTAGCAGTTTTTCAATAGCTAGACATATTTATTTCATTTTAACATGGACTAGTAATAAAGAGCACCTGTTTTTAACTAAGGACTGAGACTGTGGTGGTGGAGAATTATTGAAAAGTTAGACTACTAACCAGCTGAGGTTAAATTAATTTTTATGGAATTCAAAACTGGAAGGCAAAGATACCTACCCCCACAGCTAGCTTGTTCATGAGGTAATAGCATTGATGGTAATGCTATTACCATCAATTTCCCATCCCCAAAATATTTMATGAAAAACTTTAAACAGTTGAAAGTAGAATAATATATTACTTTTTTGGGATTCAATAGTATTTTCCTACTCTCTTTTCCTTTTCTTTGTCTTCTTTTTTGTTTTCTTCTTTATATAAAGCAGCAGTTATCAAAATCCAGATGTTTTTAGTCACTATTGGAAAAATATTTCAGAAAGGAAACAAGCAGTGCTGGATTCAAAGGTTATAGTGCTGGCTCCCTGGTATTCTGCTCCTATGAAGACATACGTACCTTGAATCCACAGTGACAGCCACATGTTTTCAAGAGGACTGGGTAGGGAACTGTAAACATTAAAACAACCACAAGAGAAAGTTCTTAGAAAACACTCGTTGCTTCCAGAAGTTTTATGTAGTCACTGACATAGAGGAAAAAAACACTGACTTTGTGTAGAAAGTATTTCTGATAATTTGGGATTTACAGACATGTGGAGCCTACCAACACGTGCAGATTTTGTGCAGGAATTCAACCTTCATATTTACAAATACCAGKTAAGTTTCACTGCCTCCTTGGGATGATGAGCATTATTACTTCCATCTCACAAATAGAGATCAGAGGATGTTAGCTGATACCTGAGATCTTTCTGGTGTTTGGCCTAAATGGTGTGACAGATGCTGTAGGGAATAAATGTTTTTAAATGTAAAGGTCCTCAACCATTTTTTTTGTCACAGTCTTTACTGGAAACCTTTCTTTCCATAYCGCTTGACTGGGTGGATGGCAGAATGGGGACTGGGGGGACAAAGTCCCTCCCACTGTAAGATCAGATTCATGACCACCTAAAGAGCCTGAATATAAGTCAATGGGCCCTGGTGAGAAGCATCCCAGAGTCCTGAGGGAAACGGCACCTGTAGGTGCCAAGGCCCTCTCCGTGATGTTTGAAAGGTCATGGCAGTTCAGTGAGGTCTCAGGAGACTGGAAAAGGGGAAACATTGTGCCCACGTTTCAAAAAGGTAGAAAGAAGAACTCTAGGAACCACTGACCTGTCAGCCTCAGCTCAGAATATCTAAGGTAAGGTAAGGTGTGCTAAGGTACATGAAGAACAGGGAGGTGATTCAARACACCAGCATATATTCACCAGGATCAAGCCCTGCCTGAACAACCCAGTGGCCTTCTGTGGTAGACTGACTGCATCAGTGGACAAGTGAAGGACTGTGGATGTCCTGGACTTCTGTAAAGCCCCACAACATCCTTCTGTCTAAACTGGGGAGAGGTGGATTCAGAGGGTGAACTATTAGATGGATAAGAAAGTGGTTGTACAGTCCCATTCAGAGGCTTGTGATCAAGGGCCCAGTGTCCTGATGGCCATCAGTGACAAGAGGTGCCCTAAGCAATGTGTTGGGACCAGAGTTATTTAATATCTTCATCAGTGACATAAGTCAAAGGATTGAGTGCACCCTCAGAAAATTTGCAGATCACCCCAAGCTGAGTGGTGCTCTTGACACACCTGGAGGCTGGGGTGTCATCCAGAGGGACCTGGAGAAGTGGGCAGATGTGGAGCTCACAAGGCCAAGTGCTGATGCTGCACCAGGGCAGGACAACGCCAGATATCAGCACGTGCTGGGGATGAACAGATCCAGAGCAGCCCTGGGGAGAAGGACTTGGGACTGCTGTGGGTGAGAGGCTGSACATGACCCAGCCATGGCAACAAAGCCCATGAGAGCCAAACGTGTCCTGGGCTGCATCCAGAGCAATGTGGGCAGCAGGGGAGGGAGGGGATTCTGCCCCTCTGCTGTGCTTGGCTCTGCTGAGACCCCACCTGTGCTGTATCAGTGCTGTATCAGCTCTGGGCTCCCAGCACAGGAATGACATGGAGCAAGTCCAGATGAAAGACACCAGGATGATCAGAGGGACAGAACACCTCTTGTAGGAGGAAAGTTGGGATAATTCAGCCTGGAAAAGAGCAGCTTTTGGAGTGACTTAATTGTGGCCTTTCAGTACATGAAGTGAGTCTACAAGGAAGATGGAAAGGGACTTTTTACTTTTWTGTGTAGTGATGAGAAAAGAGGGAATGGATTCAAACTAAAAGAAAGTAGGTTCAGATTAAGTATTAGGAGTAAGTTCTTTTTTGTGAGAATGGTATGGCACTGGAACAAGTTGCCCAGAGAAGCTGTGGATGCCCCATCCTGGGCAGTATCAAAGCCAGGTTGGATGGGTCTCTGGGTGTAGCATTGTGTGTTTTGTAAATGGGTTTATTATAAATTGGTTATTTTTTATAATTTAAGAATTTGGTTTGAYCCTCGGTTCCYCCCMCGTTCTCCCTCCTAATGGTTTGTTCCTCCCACCTGTTACCTGTCSGTCACTGTAACCATCCCCTTTCATTTCGAGAGTCTTSTGTGTCAATCATCCCTTGCCTAACATATGATTTGTCCYCTGAGACCTTTCCCTCCCCYGRGCCCTTTCTATTGGTTCTGCGCGTCCCTCGCTCCATCCCTGGGCTTTGTTCATTGGTCCCTCGTGTCCCCATCCTTTATCCCCTTCCCCTTTAGAAGTGCCTCCCTAATGATTTTTGCGTGACACCGTCCTTGTCACCGCCCGGGCTAATAAGAGCGCTTTGGCGCCCCTACGAGTGTCCACTCCTTCCTTCCTTTGCGCAGTTCTCTGGCCTGTATCACCACGCAGCAGACKGAGCCATTACTCAGGGGTTCTCGCCGAGAACCTGGGAGTGGGGAAATTCGTAGTCCCCACCGGTCACAACGGGAGTGGCTAGCCGGACCTGTCAGCTACCGTGGCCGCGGGAGCGAGACTGCCTCTGGGCAACCTAGTCTAGSGGAAGGTGTCTCTGCCCATGGCAACGGTGGGGGTGAGACTAGATGATCTTTAAGGTCCCTTCCAACACAAACCATATTCTGATTTTATGATTCTGTGATYCTGTATAACATTTTCACTCTCCTAAATATGAATCATGATCCATGGCAGCATAAAAGGAGCCAGATACATAAGGACTCAAAGAAATGAAAGAAACAAGTAAATGTGGTTGAATAAAGATAAGTATAAATGAAAATGTATGCTATTTGTATGGGTTTTGATTGCGCTRTTAAGATCCAGGCATTAAAATTCACAGGTCAGATAAAAGATTATGAGTTTAAAGTACACAGAAATGCAAAAGCTGTAATTTTTTTCAACTGCTGTAATGCAGTCCTGTTACACAGTGCAAAGGAACATGGCAGGTATATGCGATATTTACTTTATATGCAATTTGATTTCTCTCATAAACAGTACTGGTTTAGGACTACCCCAGAGATTTCAGTCAAGGTCCTCTGTTTTAAGGCTCTTGAAAAACAAATTTTATTACTTACTATGCCTTTAAGTGAACATCTTTAATGCCACATTTTTATAATTGCTACAGCCCTATTCCTCCCTGCAGCAGTTTTCCTGATTTCAAATTAAACCAGGAAATGTGGAAAACAAGAAAACCTGCAGAATTTGGCCCTCTGGGGGTTTCATCTCATCTGCATGATTTTCTGTTTGCTTTTTTATTTTGATACTTCTCTTGCCTTTCAACCTACATTTCTGGCTAAACACTCATCCTTTGAGGCCAGTGCACTGAAAGCCTCAGGATCATCAGGGACTTAGGGGATGCTGAGATGCTTGTTTCCTTCTGTTTCTAAACCCATATTAACTGTATCTAGTGCTGACCCTCATCTCTTCTTTTAAGATTTTGGTATTTTTCCTCTAAACCTGTGACATCTGCACTTTAATTCTGGAAATTTCTCTACTTCCCAGGGAGAGCCAAAAGCAGATTCACATCTGTTCAGGTTGTTGCTTTTCACATGGATCAGCTGAGAAGGAGATACAAGGGCCATCCAGGAAATAATTTCCACCATATACAAAAGACTTTCTCCATTTTCATATTGTTCAAAGAATCTTCTGCTTTCTCTCCTCGTGGAGAAGGATGTAAACAGTTGCTCTTGCAAGCCTAAAGGCAGGAAAGCTGGAAGCCCTAAAATGCAAAATACAGAGCTTGTTGAAGCCCAGTGCCCTGGTTTAGGGCAAATCTGGGAGAAAACGTCCAAAAGGGGCTCCCCCAGAAAGCCAACCCACATGGCCCCTCCCCCCAACCAGTTTAGAAAAATTTCCTTGGAGAGAAGTGGAAAAAAACTTTTTTATTTAAACAAGCAAAGCACTCCCCAGCACACAAAGTGAACAATACCAGATGACAAAACTCATTTGCCGCTCTGAAGAGGTGAATTTGTCACCTCTGTGGGTGGGTGCTCTGTTGTCAATCCCTCYGGCACTGGGAAAGGCTGCTGAACAGAGTAGGCCCCAGGAGCTCTCGGTGCTCCCCGGGTCCCAGTCCAGAGCAGGTTTGAGCAGTTCTAAGGAAAGGGAAAGAAAAACAGTCCAGCAGAAAACTTCTCTGCCTCAGCTAGGTAAACTAACTGAAAATGAAAGGAGGGCTCTGTTCTGCTCCATCTGTGCCAAGACAACACAGTCCCAGGGCAGAATGTGGAGGAGTGCAGTCCCTGATAACAAACTCTGATTCTTCGTCTCCCTGCCTTCACTTTCAGAGCCAGTCTTRAAGGCACAGAATATAATATCCAGCATAAACAGAACATGCATCTGGGGATACAAGCATCATAATGTCACCCTAGGACACCCAGATAGCAGCCTTCGTCCTTTAGGACTGGTGTCTCAGCTTTGCTCCAGACCAGTCACAGAGTGTGACCCATCTAAATTTTGCCTTCCCTCCACATTTTCCTAGATACGTTTATTGATAATCTGGTTGAGAAGATTGAGTCTGCTATTAGAAGTTCACAACACCAGTTTGGGCAGGAGTGTTGATCTGCTGGAGGGCAGGAAGGCTCTGCAGAGGGATCTGGGCAGGCTGGATCGTGGGCGAGGCTGATGGAGTGAGGTTCAACAAGGCCAAGTGCCAGGTCCCGCCCTTGGGTCACAGCAGCCCCAGGCAGTGCCACAGGCTGGGGCAGAGTGGCTGGAAAGGAGCTGGGGGTGCTGGTGACAGCAGCTGAACATGRGCCAGGCTGTGCCCAGGTGSCCARGAAGGCCAATGGCATCCTGGCCTGGATCAGCAATGCTGTGGCCAGCAGGGYCAGGCAGGGATTGTCCCCCTGGGCTGGGCACTGCTGAGGCCACACCTCCAGTGCTGTGTCCAGGGCTGGGCCCTCACTGCAGGAAAGGCACTGAGGGGCTGCAGAGAGTCCAGAGAAGGGCAATGGAGCTGGGGCAGGGTCTGGAGCACAAGTGCTGTGAGGAGCAGCTGAGGGAGCTGGGGGTGTTTACCCTGGAGAAAAGGAGGCTCAGGGGGGACCTTATCACTCYCTACAGCTGCCTGAAAGGAGGCTGTGGCCAGGTGGGGATTGGCTTCTTCTCCAAGGCAAGCAGTGACAGGAGAAGAGGACATAGCCTCAATCTGCACTAGAGGAGGCTTAGACTGGACATTATGAAGAAATCCTTCACAGAAAGGATGATCTTCTATTGGAAAGGGTTGCCCAGGGAAGTGGTAGTCACCATCTCTGGAAGTGTTTAAACAAAGGTTGGATTCAATGACCTCAGAGGTCCTCTCTGACCTAATTGATTCTGCAATTCTGTGTGATTCTGTGATCTTTGGAGTCAGTCTAAAGGGGCTCCACAGAGACACACAACATGGAAACAGTCTCCCTATTATCATTTTGGGAGAGATGAGAGTGTCGGACTCATTCCTCACATTAAAAGACATACCTGCTTTCAGTAAGTATAGGCCAGTATGTTGGCGTGTCTGCTCGTTGCAATAGATGCCCAAAGGAAGCCAGTGCCCATTTTTAGAAAGACATTGGCACTAGTTGTGTTCAACACAACAAAAAGAGCAGGTTAATACAGAGAATCCCATTAGCAGAACGGTTGTTCCAAAGTTTTGTTCAAAGTAGGGTCTGCATCTGTCTCTTCAGCATCCACACCCAGCAAGAGGTTTCCTATTCATTTGCTGATGTTTCTCTCCCTATGTCYTTCTGCATCTTTTGTCTTCTCACTTTTCTCTACTCCCCTTTCCCTAACTTTATTGAAAAGATGACTTCATTGTTTAAGTGGCTGCTGAAAACATTTTTCTCATACTGAATCCTTAGCAGCACATCATGGTGATGAGAACTGCATGGGACGTAGCAGCAGACTTGAACCAGTCCTGCCTGTCCCCCAGACCCTGGAACTCAGAGGATGATACAGACCCAGTCCAACTTGTAGGTCTGACCATGGTTCAGTCCTGTGTTTTTGCAGTCACATCTTCCTAACCAGCGCTGTCTTTCCACACATCCTGCACCTCACACAATCTCCACACTTGCCCTTCACAATGTCACACAAAGATAAGACTGGAAATCTGCCCATGTGCCCCTTGTACTTCTGTATCACAGATTCTACAGTCTACCTGCTCCCTGCATCTCAATTTTGTTACCTCTTCTACCTAAGCTTGGGTGTTTTTCACGTGGCTATCTCCAATAAAAACAACTAACATTGCTTTGCAACAAAAATACCTCTCAGTCCTCCAGAATTTCATKCCATGAGGCAACTTCTGTTGTCTCACCCCCATCCTAAATTCACACTCTCTCCATATACGTGCCTACMTTTTCTGTTGTTTGTATTATATCTCATAAATTCAGGCTGGAAGGTTTTAAGAACAGACTTCTGCCTAAGTTGCAGGCGTTCCTAAGTTAATTTTACTTAGTACTAGARAGGCACATGTTTTTTATTAGATTTTTTGAAGTTATTTTAACTCAGAGAAAAATAACTCAATATTCATTGAAAAAACCCTGCAGCTTAAAAYGATTACTACATAGGAGCCAAAATACAGTATCAGCAAATACGACTGAAGTGCACAAGGTAATATGATTTATAAGCCTCTGTAATCAAAAAGATGGATCATTATTCTAGGAAAACTATCCAGCAAGTGTCTGTTTATCAGAGCTTTTGGAGGACATACTAGTGAAACCCTACAAAACTAGTAATTCTCATTTCCAATAAAACAATTACCCTTAAACATACACATTTTCAGCATAAAAAGCATGTGTCCATTGCTTCAAAGTTAATTAGATGCCAAATAACCTTTATACTCTGCAGTACACTGCAATTATATACTATTATTTTAATGTGTCTGGATCTTTCAAAACATGGCTCAAATGGAAAGTCCTTCAGCTCCAAAAAATTAATCCAAATGTAACTGTTAAGTTGCATGAGAATAAGGCCTTTATTGCAAAAACTCATTTTAAATTTTGTGGGGTTTTGAGAAAAAATAGATGTTGAGGYTTGTAAGCAAATTTCAGTTTAGAAAACTACACTTCAGTAGGTAACTACATACAGTGTCTGACAAGTTATGCTATACAGGAACAGTTTTCACATGGAATCCTAAAAACTATCTATTTCTTAATCCCTATATTAAACCCAGTTTTTTTWAATCAATATTTACGGGTAACTTCTAGGAAACAGCCTACAAATGCACTGAGCATAAATTTTGTACTCACACAGCTGAGGAACCATCACAAAAGGGAAGCTTTTGTTCTAGACCAATTCCATGAATTTCAGACTTTCAAGGACAGTACTCAGAGCTTTTTTTCTATTTAAATAAAAAGTCTATTTTCTTTATAGAAAACAGAMTATTTCATTTAATACTAATGTGAAAATAATACCATGAAAAATACAAAAAACCTTGTCAACAGCTCTTGCTGAATGTTTCCAATATCAAAAAGAATTCATGGAGTAAGATTAGGGTTTTGACTGAAAAGATGTGTCAGACTCAAAGCTTTGGCGCAAGAAAAGTCAACTCAGAAGCAATGTATTTTCAAACAAATTTGAAAAGGCTATATTATACATACATGGGTCATTTTTAGATTATGGAGATGTAAAAAAGCTGTTTTCAATATCTGCTTTCAGTTCTCAAATGGAAATTTTTTGGGCTCCAGTTGAAAGCAAAGACATGACATAAGATGCATATACACTACGGGCTACTACGTTAAAAAATTTAGTTATCAGAAAAAACAGTAGACTGAAGTTTCACCAAGATTCTCTCGTTTSCCTCCTCTGTTGAGTCTATGCAGCTCCTCAAGGGCAGTGGTGCACTTTGGCAAAAACTCTTTTGGTAAGTTTCAGACAGGACACTGCAGACTGTAAAAGCTGATGTCCCCTCAAGGGCAGAGGTGCCCTTTGGCAAAAACTCTCTTGGTAATTTTCAGACAGGACACTGCAGACTGTAAAAGCTGATGTCCCCTCTCCCCACCCTACTGCCATGGCTTCTGCTTAGGAATCTTGACACAGATTAACCAAGTAGAGTGAGTGACCTCAACTTTACACTACTGCCCACGAGGCAGAGCTGCAGAGGTGCTGACACCACTGTGCTGTCATGCAAACCAACCTGCTCGGGATTAAAAGCAAACCAGACTGCAATGCAAGAAGAAACATCTGCCACAGCCACTGGGTGATTTTATCCCACTGCTGAGAGACCCTAAGATGGACCAACATCACCTGAACACACCAGGAAGAGGCGAGTGGCTGCAGGGCTAGCACCTAGGCATGCTCCAGATCTCTGCAAAAGGTGCTGTGTTGCAGCCTAGCAGAGATGAGTAGGAGTGGCTAATTTAATGATCCATTTGTTCATTCTAAGGAGAACAGGCAAGCGTTTTGCCATCTTTACAGAGTTCAGTCTGTAACCCCATGTTTTACCCCATGCGTGATATCACATTTCTACTTTTAGCCCATTAGATGTAGTTAAATGGGAGACATCACAGGGTTCAAAAAGAAAAACTGATAGATGAAAGATATTTCACTCACACAACACTATTTCTGTACAGGAAGTATAGGAAACATTGATAAATTTCAGTGGCAATAAACATCAGACAACCAGCTGCTAATAACTCCAACTTCCCTCTGTTGGTGCTGAGCCTAAAAGCATCTTCTTCCGTTTTGTTTTTGGGGGCACCTTGCAATTACTTTCCTGGGTTATATTATCGGAGACTGGGCTATGTACATGCTCATCTTTTTCTGTTTCATTTTGTATGATCATGGATTTTCAAGAATTGTTGCTATGTGGGGAGAAATGTTTCTGGGACTGCCAGAGCCATTCCGGGAAACAGAATTCTGTCAGTCTGTCTGACCACATAACTACATTTCTGTGATGTTTCAACAGGCTGCTAGCAATGCTTCTAGATAGTTTAAAAGCAAAATGAAATGGAAACGTCTCAGAGAAAATGACTGAGAAAAAAGTCAGCAATTTCCTTCTTAGAAGTCTCTGCAAAGACTGAGTTGTTGCATTATATATTGATGACTGTTTTCTTCTACAAAATCCCCCAGAGTCCCAGAGGTAGCTAACACATCATGATATAACAGCTGATGCCACCATCCAATTCCATCTTTTATTAAGTCAGGCTCTTTAATTAGTGTAGCTTGAAGGTCTGTAGCAWTTAAACAAATCTTTTTTTCTCTTTCTTTCATCCATATCACGTTCCCTTTTTAAAAGTTACCTGACATTTTAGGAGAAAATCGCCCCAGAAGATAGACAGCTCAGCAAATGTATCCAGCTATGAAAAGGACCACCAGAATATCAACCCACACTGAGACATTTTGTAGGAACACTCATCTAAGGATGAGCTCATCTAAGGATAAGCTTGTAATTTGATTTTGTTTTGGCTTGTCTTTCACCTTTTGAAATGCACAAATTCATGCAAATCAAGTTCCTTGTGCTTTATTTAGTCCTTTATAGAAATAAATTTATATTGTATGTGTCAGGAAAAAAAAATACCCTTTAGCTACTGTTATGTATTTGGTTATCACTGATGCATTACAAGTTAATGCATTTAATAGGAATGGCAAATTATTCTTGAAATAGATATCAAAATTATCACCAGCCATAAAGCACTGCAGGAAAATGAGAAAATCCATTTCTTCTGTGCCAAAACATTAGGGGCTCTGAGGGAAAGGGGCAGTTCTCTGCCTATACACATCCCAGTCCCATGGATGCTGGTCTCACTGAGGCCAGAGGTAGTTTTAGGAGGTTTCTGTGCAATTAACAATTTACATCCAAAGGCATTTTAGCAGATTAGTGGGCAGTTATTAGCAAGGAATTCCGGTCATCTATGAAGAGATGGGGCACATTCATAAATTCTTCTTATAGTCATAGCACTGTCCAGATAAAAAAAGGCACAAAAAAGATGTTTCCTCTGCAATGCCGGAGTGTGGGAAAAAGTGTCAAATGTTTCACTGAGTCTGAAGAAGCAGGAAGAACTGCCAGTAATGTTCCATGATGCTCATTTTCCATCTTCAGATCTTAGACTTTCTGGATATCTGTCAGCATTTCCATCACACCAGATCTGTTTGACACATTAAGGGAAGAATTATTGAAGCTTCAGACTATGACCTGTAGGCAAAGCTGACACRAGGAAATATAAGCTTGTAAGCATTCTCGTGTTCAAAGGAGAACTTTAAAAAGGTGAGCCAGGAACTGGTTTTAAAGCTATTTTGTTGGATTAATTTTGTCTTCAAGTCCCTTCTGAAGCAGCATCTTTACTGATGCTGCTTTCCACTGGCTTGCAGGTCTTTTGCAGTAGATTTCATGTAGTAGTTGCA
This sequence comes from Cardinalis cardinalis, assembly GCA_014549065.1. NCBI lineage: Eukaryota > Metazoa > Chordata > Aves > Passeriformes > Cardinalidae > Cardinalis > Cardinalis cardinalis. The sequence continues at coordinate 4,177,531 of JACDOX010000043.1, read as the reverse complement.
AAGAAGTATCAGAACCAAGAGGAGTGTCTTTGCAAATTCAGTCCCTATGTAGGAGTAAGATCATTAACCACCAAGTAATGAGGAGCAACTATACACAGATTGACGTAAACAAGTGCATACTTGATTGAGAAGCTGCCTAATATTGTCACAGTAAGTGCAGTCAGGAAGATTTCTAGGAACAAAATGGGATTAGGGAAAGGTGTGACAAAGCCTAAGTACCCAGAAARCTCCCAAACAAGCTACCCCCACAAGGTGCTATGAAGAATAGCATACGGGATTGGAAAGGTTAAAGATTGCAGCATAATTTGTGCAGAAAGAAGGCTGTTGTCTGAACTGTCTGAATGACAATGCTTTTGAAGAGAGACATCTCAGCAGGAACTGGGCTCTCCTACAAGCTTCGTTCTAGTTGCAGGTTTGAGATTTGTGGCCCAGAGCATCRCTCTGCAATACACCTGCAAAACCTGCCAAACCAGAAAGGCCAAAATAGACTCAGCACTATGACACCCTGAAGGCAGGATATGGAGGGCCACTGCTCCTCAACACCCCAACATGAGGCAACGGCCCCTCAGATGTCCCTGCTCTCTGAACACAGCTGGCAAACACTGCTTCCTTTAGGTATTAGGGCTTTTACTCAGACATCTGTTTCAGAGAGTTTTGGGATTTGTCCAAGTCTTGCCATTTTTACTGCTCCTTCAAGCACATGCCAGTCCATTGAAGACAAATACCTTAAAATCTGAAAGGTTTTTGTCATTGTACTAACTGTTTGAAAGTTAATTTTATTCTTCTCCATAACCCCTCACAAATTCTTTCTAATATTTCTTCTTGAACTTAGTTTCCTCTAAGCCATCACTCTCTTTCCTTCAACTCTAAAAGTATTCCTCTTTAGAATCTTCTTATTTAGGGATTTTTAAAATATATCCCCTGAAATTTTCTAGTACAAAACTCAGTCAGACTACAATAACAATCAGAAATTTGTTATACTGTGTATCTGAGAGCAAGTTCCMCTTCTCAGCCCAGCAGCTGCTTTGCAGAATGACATTACTTAAACTTGAAAACAGTGGGAGCACAGCAAAGATTGCCAAACATGCTGAAAAATATTTTGAGATTTATCTGTGTAGACATGAAGGTATAAATACTGGCACTTGGTTGAGCAGACTGATAATGTTGTATGGATAGTAATTCATCTTCCCATTTTATTATCTCTGCTATCCAAAGCTGAGACACCCCTCTGAAAAGAGGAAAACATTTTATCCTGGGGTACAAACCCWACACCTATCATCCATGAAAAATCACAGGATTTTGGATAAGTATCAACCCTGTCAGGTCTTTACCCCTAACCCATCTCTGGCCCAAAAAATTTCTCGCAGGCTATTTTTCCTCCTCTTTAGGAAGTATATAAAATGCAGACTCAGGTGTACCACTCTAGAGACATAACAGGAGGACAAGATGAAAAATGCAAGGGACACCTGRCCCCACTTATGTAAAGTACCCAAAGACAAGGCTGCTTCCATAAACATAATTTCTCTGTTCATTTTACCATGACACCATTACAGTTCAGATGGAGTAAGATGTGATGACATGTCAGAACTGGACCAGCAAGAGAGCAGACATTAAATAAGCTGCAATATTTCTAAAGCCACATTAGRACACATTGCTCAGCTCCCATCTTCAGACAGACACAGCCACAAAAGGGAACATAAGCGGCTGCAAGACACAGCAGTGTGAGTTTGGAAAGCCCTTGCTGGGGCCAATCAGCCCAGGGCAGGGACTCCCTGCCCGCAGGCAGGAGCTGCATCAGACCTCTCCTGAGCTCTGCCCTAAAGATCTTGACAGCCACATTCAACTCTGACAGCACAGAGGTGGATTAATATTTTACCATCTCATGTGGAGACAAAATCTAGTCTGGCTTATAAATACATTATTGAAAAAAACATGTTCTTTATGCTAGAAGAAAAAGAGCCAATGTTTGCTGAATCAACTTGAAAGGTCTGTCCTAAAATGACCTGAGCCATGAGACTCAAAACATTGCTCCAGCTGCCTACTGGCACTGCAAACATGGTTGCTGGCATGGCTTCAAACCAGCCCAGGGACTCAAGAGAAAGCCCAGCATTTGTTGGACCCAATGATTCTAAGAGTCTTTTCTGTGGTTCTGTAAATGGTTCTATATTTCTGTGATTTGGGAAGAGCATAGAGTGAGTTGCTTTCACCATTGCTACTCATTCATAGGCGGAGGGAACCCTGCCACATTTTGGCTTGTTTTGTGTRGTGTGACAACCTCTGCCATCCACTGAGAGCTAGCATAACTTAAAAAAGCAACAGTCAACAGAAGCAAACAAATAAAATCAGAGCAGACTGTAATGTAAGGGAAAAAACTCATGTGTCTCAAAKACCCTCAAAATAATAGTTAAATGTGTGATGGCTACTAACACCAGTAGCATAATATATAATCTTTTCTTAAAAGGATATGGAAGCAAGATCCACTAAGCAATGTGCCACTTTGGCAAATTCCTTTCTCYTAGAGAATGGATGGACAAGCTCTCTCACATGGCCTTTACCCTACAGTGTCCTTGCAGCTCTTACCAGCATATGGTGAGAAATAGCGGGGATATATGCAATGGGAGAAGTTTGCAAAGASAGTACAGACACAAGGTAGAGTACTATTTTAATTTTTAGTTCTATCTGTATTGCAGGACTTGCAACTGAAAACATGGAAGAAAAGTACAGCTCACATGTTGGTAGCATCCTCAAGGGAAACAGCAGCATAAATTACAAATACTGGTCGGCCAGGCTTACAGGTTCCCCAGAAACAGCAAATGGTGGTGCAACCAGGAAATGTCTGACCTAGCTGAACAGCCAGATATGGCTTTAATGTGTATCATAGACCCTGCAAAGTAAAATATACATAGAGTCATAGAATTATTCAAAATGGAAAATAACTTGTTATGTAATTTAGTGAAAGCAGAGACAATATTTTACATTGCAACATCAAGTGATTAGATTAGATGAGAAATATTTGTCAGATCCAATATAGCAGTTATATGTTACAGATTAATCATAAGGTGAACAGAAAAGTGACAAGAATCATATTTAGATGAATTACCTACTTTGTGAATGAAGACTAGAAAATTACCTGTCTTGTGAAAGCCAAGTTCTGTTTCTCCAAATCAGTGTCCTCACCATCATTTCTACATCCATCACAGGCAGAATCACTGTTTGCATGAAGAGGAGGAAGCTTCCCATTGAGACATCACATATCAGCTGAAGGTCAAGGCATCTCTTTTCCAAAGCTATCCTTGACTTTCACCTTGGTGCATTGGTGTCAGATGCTGCCCATACAAGAATGCAAGTAGCATTTGTACCTGGGTCCTGGTTTTCTGTAGAAATATATCAGAGGGAATAAACAAAAGCAGAACACTTTTTTATTCTATCATTATGTATTCTATACTCCTTGCCCTGAAATCTCTTTCAAAAAAGGATCTTTACCAGTTTATTTATAGCCATTTACAATCGAAGAATTTTATTTTCATGTTTATGAGAAATCATGAATAAGAAGCTTGAGAGTTATCCAGTACAGACATCCTGTAAACTGGACAAATTTCTTAGTAACCTCATTTTGCTTTAATGTCAATATACTTGAGACTTRTATCATATTTGGCAAATTATGTTGCTCTTTAAAAAAATTAATGGTAAGTAACCACACCAAGAAAATCTATAACATAACTGTGACTAAAGTCTCTAAAAACCTTGTCTCATAAAAGTATGTGTTTAATAAATACATGTTTTCATAAGTCTTCATTAATCCTCAATGTTGACATTCCTAGAATAGAGGAGACCAATCAAAAAATAAAGCCTTATATAGTACTTATTAAGGTTTGCATTAGCTGAGAAAGATGTTCCAGTGGGACAGAGGCTATATCATTATGAGAACTGAATCATTCAACTGATTTCAACCAGTACAGAAATTAACTTCGGCTACAAGGCGCAGTGCCCTTTGATGAACATTCAAATGAATGGRGAGTGGGATAACATTTAAGAAAAAAGCCCTTGCCAACAGTATCAGTGGTCTCCAATGTCCCAGTCCACACAGATAAGATCAAAACAGCTATCAGTTTTCTCCAAACAACCTGCAAATAAAAACATACTAACTTTCCTTCAGCCTTTAATTCTCTTCATCTAGTCCCAATACTCTAGATCCAAAGACAAGGAGCAATGAACAGAGGTTTTATTTTGTTTTCTGCTTTGTTCYATTTTGTTGTGTTTTGTTTTGTTTTGCTGTCCCATTCTGTAAGAGAAAGCAACTGGAACTGGGATCAGTTAATCTCGGGAGGATTCTGTCAAAAAACTGAGCCAACTACCACCCTTTCTATCTTTCCTATATAATTAGTATCATTTTCATTCAAAAATGTCTTACCTGTAGTTGTACATTTCTCCAAATTGGATGTAGCCATCACTTAGAACGTGGTAAAATAAACAGTAGCTGGTCTAGAGAAATTATCTTCTGAAAGGTATACAGGCTAATGTACATGTTCTTAGTTTAATGTACCTGCATGGAAAGCAAGAAGAGAAGGTTTACATGGGAATTTGGTTAAAATTTCGACAGAAGCACTGCATCTGAAGCAATACMTACAAAGATGAAAAAAAAGTTGGTTAACTTAAACTGGGAACTTTTTGGTGCAGGGAAAAATTGTTTGGCTTGAAATGGAGTCATTCCTGATGTAAAGGAATAGCCTCAGGGAGATATAATGGGAACTAACAAGGAGAAGAGCTACTTTCAAGTGCAGTTAAGGTCCCAGGGAATGCATACACAGCCTTACCCAAGCATGAAGTTAAGYGCCTCTGTCTCTCCAAAATGAAGACAGGTATTGATGGGACAAGAGATCTCAGTGGAAATGGCACAGAAGTACCTATGGAGAGATCCATTGTTGCAGCTGCTGTTACTGCTGCAGCTGCTGTGATAAAAATAGGGAATGAGGAACAGATTTATRTACATTTCTGTTGCAGAAATCTTAACACTCCCTTTTTGGTAACTTAAGCTCCAGAAAYGTGCCTGCATGGTGATCTCGGCTCACTCATAAATTGGAGGTGGTTGGAGGGTTATGAAAACAATGTCCTACAGAGTTACATAGTGGGAGCACTGCAGTCCAGGGCAGACGCTTGTCAAGCCAAGCTGTATTGGCACAGAGCAGCTGCAGCCACATCCGCGCTGCCCAGGCTGGCTGGGCTCTCACAATCCTCACCGGATAGAATGGACAACCGAGTGTGTGTTGTGAGACAGGGCCTCTTCTGCAAGCACAGAAATTCAGCCCAGGTGGAAATTATCTTTTTCTTTTTTTTTTTTCTTTTTTGAGGGGAGAGAGAGAGACTATTTAAAGAAAGTGTGGTTTCTAACTGGTGATAATAGCTCCCTGCTGACAAAAGCTATCTCTGGCATACTGAGCAGATGGGAAAAAGCAACAACAATCTGTTTCGCTTCATTTTATCCTTATGTGTCCACCATAGCTTAGAAAAGCTGGAGCTTCTTTTACAGGTGAAATTTAAATATATTTTTCTTCTTCGTCCTTTTCTCCCTYCTCCTCTTCCAAACACACTGCACAATGAATTCCCTCCCTCTAGTTAACTATACATTATTTCCAACCACATAGAAATGAAATTACAAGCTGAAGAAAGAACACAAAAAAGAAGCCAAGCTTTTATAAAAGAAGGAAAGGGGCTGGGAGAGGAAACTGTATGTACACTGAGTGTGCCTGCTGTTTCTCAGCTGGGAAGTAGAGGAAGAACACAATGTACAATTTATTCCATAAATTGAATTATCTTCCTTCTTCTCACACCACAGTTTCTCATAGACACACAGCAGTGACTGCGGATACACTGTGTAAATACATTGCAATCCTCCAGCCCACTGAGATTTATTCACTCTAGATTGTTGCAAGAAGTCCAGTGCATGATCAGCCATGCCAGAATCTATCTAGCAGTGATTCCTGCACTACATCTGGGTTGTTTGCAACAAATCTCCCACACATGCACAACATACACTGTCAAGAAAATGAAATGAATGAAACCAAGTATAAGAAATAAATAAAAGTGGAAACATCACCTTGTTTAGCTGTTGGAAATACACTGACATAAGGACAAAACTATCTTAAAAGAGTCCTTGGAGTTCCTTAAGGCTAGAAATTCCTTCAAACTAAAAATCACAGTGAATAAAAAGCCAAGTCTGTACAGAAAAAAAAAAAAAGCCATGCAAATACGGTGCTATCCCTCCCTTTCTAGGGAATGGCCTCACTTCTATCAGGACAAGGAAGCCTGTTCACTTACAGATGCTCTGAATCATTGGCAGAGAGAAGGAAGGAGCTTTTCTGGCCTGCTTTCTAATACCTTACAACTTCTACGTGCTGAAAAGGTACTGAAGAGTATTTCTAAATATTTGAAATATGTCATGATAGTTATCTGAAAACAGTTATGTTTTTATGCATGTCAAGTCTTCATAAATCAATTCAGATTACAACCTCTCTTAAAGGCACAGCAACTTTCTCATCTGCCGCAGATTTTAGCAGAGAAATATCCTATATCCCAGGCTTTGCAAGTTAGTACACTGGAAAATAGGAAAATATTAAGAAAGAGCACAAGCAAGGAAATTGTTTGAAAGCTGTTTTGTGTCTCAAAAAACTTATCTAGCTGCCTGGTCTCAGCAGAATTTGGGTTTGACAACCCAGTCATGAGGCAAGAGCTTGACTTTGGGAGCAGAGACAGGAAGGATGGGGTGAGAAGGACGTGGGGAAACGCTGGGGAGAAGGAGCCAGAAAGCCTTCACTGTCCYGTTGGCAGAGCCATGTGTGCTCACCTGCCCTTCTCCCTGGCTTGCACAAATCAGGACGCATGGCAATGGCTCAGTGATGGAGGCAGCATTGCTGCCTCTAACATTCTGCTTCTCCCAGCCCTGGAGCCAGGTGCCATGTGGTTACACACAATATCCAGAGATGGGTGTCAAAACTGGGAAGAACTTCAACTGTGTAACTGCATTTTTGCTACAGCCTTAGGTATGAAAAGCTTTTCTCACAGTGGAGTAATAGCAACACCCTAATTCCAGGCTGTAAAAGTATTTCAATGAACTGTGGCCTGCTGTTCAATACTAAACTGCCAGTATTGCAGTGTAAATATACAAGCTAATAGTGACATYGAAAATGAAACTAGTCTACTAAAATTTAGACACCTAAAGCACTACTCATACTTGACCATTTTCACTTGTTTTCTTCTACTGATGATAAACAGAGCACAAATTGACCTGCTGAGGTGTGGGTCTGTGCATGTGTCCAGATCACTAGACAAGTGTTGCCCACTTAATGCTGATGCTGCGGCAGTCAACATAAACATAATTTGCCTGATCTGATGTTATGTGCTAAACAATCCTAATGAAAAACCATACAAGTAGTGATTAAGCATAGCTAGTACTCTTCACAGAGGTACTATCATTTTGAAATAAGGACAGTACTGATCTGACATCACTGAAGGTAGTGCAGTGAATTATGAAGGGGTAGGGATGCTATCCTTTCAAAGGCACAATTCTCAGAGAAGGTGATTATTACCTTAGAAATTATATATGTAAAGCGCTTCCACAGCAGGTACTTTTTGCTCAAAACATAGCAATGGAAGTTTTAATGGCTCACATTGTATTAACCATCAAGGCAGGAAAAAAAATACACAGCTCCAGATAGAAGATAGAAAATCCAGTGATGGCACATATGTTTTCTTTCCAATTTCAGATAGTTTAGTCATTTCTGGATTTTAATGCATTTATCTGCTCTCTGGTTTTAAAATCTTTGTGGGGAGCATGAGGGATAAGGAGACCAACTTGTAGTAAGAAAAATCTACCTATCTACATTATTAGAGGTTGACAGGGGAATGGAAAGGAAGTAGTCATATTTGGCAAATTTAAATACATTTTTTTAAATTAAGTTATGTAGTTTCTACTCAATACTTGATTTTTAAAGAATTGGAAAAGTCTTCTATTATGTAGAGATTCTGCCTCAGTGGATTGGGTGAAATCTTACCTGCTGCTTAAATTCAGAGAAAATTCCTTAAGAAAAATCCTGCTAATGTGCATTCTGAAAGGTAATTTGAGAGATATTGACATTGCTCATCTTCCTGCTTGATGCACTCAGAAGAGCCAGGTTTGCAGAGAAAGACATTCATCACTTTCTGCACTCTCTCTCTGGGAGAGGAAGCAAAATATCGACAAGAATATTTGAAAAACGTGACTATCCCAAGTGAGTCACAGTGGGTGGRAAAGTGTGGCTTGAGAAGGAAAAAGAGCCACAAACTCACATTATCTACATGGATAAGCATAGATTGACATAGTGAAAAGCATGTGCACACTGTGGAAAAAAACCCATTATCATGCCCCATTCTTTGCAGCTCATGAATCCAAACCAAAAATAATGTATAGGTTAGTCAGAAAGAAAACAAAATTCTACATACAGAAAGGAAAGGGATCCAAAAAAGTTAAAAATATTTTTTCAGAACTTCATAGTTCAGTGCACTCTCAATTTTTCAAGAACAAACCATGAACTGAAGACATAAAAGTTTCAGTTGTGTTATTTATTAATCCAAATGTTCCTGAGCATGCTCTTTTTTAAATTTCATAAATCTTCCATTAAATGTTTTGTACCCCAGAATGAATGATCCTTTTGAATGATTTATCTTTGTCATTGCTGCAAACCTGACCTATTCAGCTTATCTACTTTGAAGCTTCCTTAGGACTAATCAGCTGTCTCACTTCAGTGTCTCAAAACCCCCTGTTTTGTCTTCCTTTCAGGATTTTCTAAATGACTAGAAAAAGCACAAAACCCAGGAAGACAGATAAGACTTTAGAAGGCTATAAAAACAGTGAAAGTCRTTAAACCTGTTAATCAACACACTACATGCACATGGGGGAAATTATTTTTGATAACATTGTGGTAGTTTTCCCAGAAAATGGAAGAACTAAAAGTGAAAGATAAATGTTCATATTAATAAATAGAGTCTTTGTGATTAGAATCTGCTGCTATAGCATTTACTCATGCCCTGTATGACTGGCCCACTGTCCACCACATGTAATACAACTACACCTATCRCAGGGTTAACCCCATTATTTGGATGTAGCTAAAAGCATAGACAGGGCCTATTTAGGTCGTTGGACCATTCATTTATTCAAAAGTGAAGAACACATTTGAATCACAGACAAGTTTATGAGTCATGTCTAAAAGCCTGCTTTTATGGACCACGATCATCAACTTTTACATGGAGCRCTCCCTAGAAAACTCACAGTTCAACAGCCACATTGATAAACATACTTCCTGCTGGATGAGACAAAACAGACTTTTCTTCTAAATCATTATATGGTTTTCCAGAGGCCTTTCACAATCTCCATGGCTTAGAAAAATTACGCACTGTATGATTTTTGTGAAGAAGTGCTCAGTGTACAAGCTAGCTGTCTCAGCCTACAAAGAGGAATTAATGCTGCTAACTTACAGGATTTTCTGAGATTATTTTTTTTCCACAAAGCGGGATCAAAGTTCTTGTCACAGCTAAGTTTTTCAAAGGAAAGCTATTTCCATATAAAATCTCAGCTTTGCTGGCAAGGAGAACACTGGTTCCCAATACAGTTTTAAATTATTTCACTCTAGCTGAGACCCGAAACAGGGTCTCACCCACCAGCAGCACCACTGAACAGACTGTAAGAGCTGTTGTCCACTCCAAGTTCTCATACACCAAGTAGAAAACAAGAATATTGCATGCATTTTTCACTTTTATTTAAGTATATATAGATATATGTTTCTTGAATCCTCCTTTATTTTTGTATTTTGATGATTTGATTACCAAAATAATTATTCATCATCTATAGACTGCAATATTTTATTTTACCGCTAAAATCACTACTGCTCAGCTTATGGGAACATGGGTGAAAATGGGCAAGAGTGTTTCATTCAAGTGCTCTCTAATATTTTAAACAGAAATATAAGGGAGAATTGAAAACTTAAACATGATCATCATGATGAACATGGTAGATAATGTGTAATTAAAAAGTGGGGCTTGACAACTGACTCCAGGCAGCTACTGAATACACAATGTTGCATACATTATGAAGATGGTGAGTCTGCCCCAAAACTAGAGGCAGAGTCTTCAGAATTGCCTCAAAGTTATGAAAGCAAAGATCTAAGCAGAGAGAAAAATTAAGTAAATTGCAATTGAACATATTTCTACATCTACAGAAAAGGGAAACCGCCTGAAAATTACTGGTTTGTGATTGTCTTTCACATTCATTTTCCTTCTCAATTTATATTCCTTTCTTCAAAAATTCTTAAATAAAAAACCATGAAATCTAGAGCTGACAGCTTATTAGCTCATTTGCCTATTTTTTCTCCTCAAAGCAGTCAATTCTTTTCCATCCCAACCTCAGAGTGATAATGCCAGTGTGTGGGTGTTCAAGCAGAAATATTATCACTTGTTCAGCCCTTTAAATACCATTTCTGGTGTATAAACAAAGCAAACAAAGAAACAAAATAAAGGGTAATTGTTTTTCTCGCCTCTTCGTGCTGCGGCAGTTTGTTCTTTGAAAGAGCCTATACTGAGTGGCTGCTCCTCAAGCTTGGATGAGTAGGTTTCTGTTCATAATTTTATCCTTCTGAGTTGGATTAAATTACTGACAATTAACAGTCAGAAGGATTTTTGACCACCATAAGAGTAGAACAGACAAGGTCAAAGGYCTTTTTTTTCTCTTCCTTTTCATTACTTTTGTCATACTTTGTTAAGTATGCAAACATGTTCTGGAATAATAACTGTCTAGCATTAGATCGCAAATTTTGCTACAAGTGTTGACTACTCTACTAATAGACTGTAACTCATGAGACTACTTATTTTCCTGCTACAAGGAAATATTACAGAAACAGTCAAAAAAACCCTAAACCCTGCTAAAATCAATCCAAATTTTAAATGTCTACCAAATTGCACAACGATATAGTCTCCAAACCATACAATGACTTGCACTCCTGCAGCATGGCTGCAGCTTATTTCCTGCCAATACTCCCAAAAGCTGCAGTGAAACTACTCATAATCTCAGAACAGAAAAGGTGGGCAAGTGCTCTGCTGGACTTAAATGAAAGTATTCSTCACATCAGAAAACAGGGCTGCGAGGCTCAGGCCAAATACATTACATGCTTGAAGGTCTAGAGAGTCCTCAAAGCACTGAAAAGAAATGTCAAGTGAACTAGTGTCAGCTCAGGGCATGAACACCAAACCAAGCATAATTTRATTTCTTTTGCTTTGGCTTTCTCTGGAGCAAATTCAACCAAAACCCACTCAGGATATTTGATGGAGTAGATAAAGGGCAACAGTAAGAAGTAATGTAACATTTCATTCAAGGTAGTTGGAGAATACATTTATACCTGTTCTGTGGTATAAATTAACTACCTTCAAGCTCTCTTCAGAGAAGAGAAGGTCTCTGATCGCCATTCCTCCATCCATTTAGGAAAGGCAAAATCCTTTGTGCACCAGGGCAGTTTAATCAAGATCGCTGACAACTTAAAATTTGAGCAAAGATTAAAAAAACCTACTACTCAAATTCAGAATTCAGGTGTCTTTTCTGGGGACCAGCTGCAAATAAAAGGATTTTAGAGTGGCCTGAAACACAGTTRTATGCATCTGTGTGCTGCCAAGAGAAACAGAGGAAAGCAAAGAAGGCCTGAAAGATTTGAAATAAATTCAAGAGCATGAGCAGACAGTCCCCATGAGAAGAAGCCTGGTTGGATGCAGAGAGCTGTGTTGTGCAGAGAGAAACATCCCTGTGCATCTGCATCACCTGAAGCCATGAGGATTTGCTCAGTGGCAGCACACAGTGCCATGGAGAAACTCTTTGTGCACACCMATGTCTCAGGCTGGCAAAGGTGAATGGGCCTTTGTCATAAGGGAGCTTTCTAGGGCAGCTTATAAGCATCTATTGTGCAAGTTCTGTTTAAACTCTTGTCTCTAAAAACATGGTTTCTTCCCTGCAGGACACAGGTGGCCCAACATATTCCTGTTCTCAGGTGTGACTTTTCAGCCTTAAGAAGCTGCCTCATCTGCAGCAGCAAGCAGAGCGCTGGTGTCAGAGCTTCACTATTCACTGTGGCTGTTAGTAACACTCTGACAGCAATTCATCCAGTCCAAAGGAGCACAGTCACACATTCCTACAGGCATATGACAAAATATCCCCTATTCCCATCCAGAATTGGTGATCTTACAAGCCCGGTGCATGAAAATAAACCAATTTTCCTATAACCATTGCTTCCATTTTGATAGTTGGGATTAAAAGTGAGCACATTTGAAGCCCTTGAGAGGGGCAGGAGGTAATGTAACACTATTATCCAAGGGATGGCTTCAGTTTTTACAGGCTGTGACTCTTTAAAGAGGTTACATCATGTCAAGCTACTGCTGAGGAAAGCAAGGAGAGCGAAGCAATGCTAAAAGCCACAGATGACATGCAGCTACCCTGGCTGGCCAAAYTGAGAGGAAGCCTCATGAAAATTGTTACCACATGATGTCACTTGGATTAATTTGTGTCAGTTTCCTAAAGAAAAGAGAATAGAAAAAATAAAGCTGACAAGAACTAAAATGCTCAGCATTCATAGGCAGTGAGCACCCTGTTGTTACTCTGAGCATGAGCTGGGTAGGTCTCAAGAGCAGTCACAAACAGACTAACGTTACACAGACTCTCTGTCTGTCAAAAGTATCAGCTGAAAATGATTTTCAGGTTAACAGGCATTTATCAAAATAAAACATGTATATCAAGACAGCCATGAAAAATTGCTAGGTACWTAATGTCTTTCATGGGATTATTTCAGTGAATTATTTCACAAACTGATCCTCAGTTCCACAGGTTTATCCAAATATCAGTCTTTGAATAGCTCAGAGGAGGAGTTTTCTACTGAGAGGATCTGTGAGTTGTTTCTCAAAGGAAGTGGAAAAAGGAACTGTTATGCCAAACACAACTGGCTGTGTTTGACATAACAATCCATGAATGTCAGTCACAAAAGCAAAATTTTTAACAGCAGACATGGAGCATCAAGATGTCTTTTTTGCATACAGATAGACTTTGTTTACTTACTAGAAAATAAAAATATGTTTAAAAGGATGTTCCTTCTTGTGTTTTCATAAGGACCAAAACAACAAAGCCAGTACTGAGGTACAGTGGAGCTGGGATACTCCTCTTTCCGGGCAGTTGCGGAGCACCAGACTCCTCCCAGCACCCTCRCTGCTGACAGCCTATTCACCAGCACAGCCTCTTCACCAGACCTTTCTACTCAAGTGCTCAAAGCAGCAGCAGTGTGTGATACATTTGCTGAAAGTTTCTTTTTCCGCTTTGATCCTGGACATCTTTTGTCTGCAGAATTTCCACACTCACAGGCTCAAAGACACCGTTCCCTGCTAGCGACATAAACGATGTACCTCGTGCTGCTTTTCCCCCACAGGAGAAAGCTCAGGGGGTCTCAAAATCTTTAAGGAAGCCTCTGAGAGGACRTATAGGTGCAGGATGGGAGTCCCAGATCCTGCCCAGGGTGACAGAGCACTCACTCCCATATTACAAGAGAGGCGAGTCTGAGTCATTCCTGCACTCCCCAACGCCACAAAATAAAGGGTTCTCCTCAGCCCTTGTCCACCCATTCTGGGATGACACAGTGACTGGCTAGGAGGGATTACAAGGGTCATTTAATCTTTCTTCTTGCCCAGGGCAGGCTGCTGATGACACTCCTGGCAAGTGCTTGTTCAAGCAGTCCCTAAAAACCCCCACCCCGTCCCCAGACACTGTGTCTCACAGCTTCTACAGCTCAGAGCTCTATGCTATGCAAGCCAGATTATCTATCTCCTTTTTCTCTCAGCATTTGAAATAATTTCCTCATCCTTTCAGAAAAACCTGAAGGCATTGCATCTTCCCAAAGATTTTTTCCTTTGCCTGCTGTGCTCACAACCAAATGGCCAGGGATTCTGGTCCTGAAAAATTTCAGACTTCAACTGTCTACGTGATTTATATTTTTCTATTGGTTCAAGTGATTCACAGACTCACCTTGCTGCTATTAAGAGCTGATATCAGGAGCATCAGAGCCTTCATCTAGTTCCTCTGGCACAGCATGACAGCACTTTTACCAGAAACCAGATTTCAGGAACAAAACTTCTAYCTCTCCAAAGGAGTCAGTGCTTCCCATGGCACTCAAACTGCAGCAATCCCAAGAGGCTGTTAATTCCCAGTCCTTTGGACATTAGGAGCCAATGCAGACCTGGCCCTTCTGTTTTCCAGCACTCACCTGCCCTCTGGATGAGGCTGAACCAATACAACAACAGGACCATATTCTAGTTCCCCAAGAAAGGAGACATTTCCCCTGAAAGATAAACATAATATACACTTTTGCGTCCACAACATAAGAGCCCCACAGGCACAACTGACATTAAAAAGGCTAATTGAAGAGTGTCTGAGAAAATACTGCAAGATCTTGGCCATGAAACTCTAAAAAGAAAATAAAAATACACCAAAAATCCGTAAATAAAAAATAAAAGTGAAAAGGAGACTCTTGCCTGAGGGATTTAAAACATGTTAAAATGAAAGCCACAGGGTCACACTGTGTTAATTCCTTATTTTTTCACAGGAAATAAATTTATGATAATATTTTCCTGAAGACAGTTCATTATTCCGGGCTTATTAAAAATCAATAGTCAGGAAGACTCCATTGCTTTGCTGCTTTCTGTATTGTAATTAAATCCTTTAACTGCATTCAGACAGAATAATTACACACTCCAGGATGCATGAGTGGCTTGTTAGAGCTTTCTCCTGTGCCTTACAGTTTCCCAGGGTGCTAAAGTCTCATTTCTAGCCACATCTATCAGTCAAATGAACCTCCAGAGCACAGTATTTTTTCTCCTGCAACAATTATAGTCTTATGTAGAGTATCTTGACCAAAACCAAACAGCTTTTAGAAAAGTACATTTTCATTAAAACAGGTCTTTTCACCTTAGGATAAAAAGAAGAATCTGCATCCCAATCAAACATGAAATAACCTTATATAAACTTTACCTTTCATGGAATTTAGAGCTTGAGTGTTTTGTTTTTGTGGAGATAATGCATGTAGAAGAACAGCTTATTATACATCAGACATCTGATTTTAACATAAAATGCTCTGTGTACTAAATAAATCCTTGTACTTTCACTTTCTCTGGTATGAGTAAACAATTTTCCCTCCTGGTCATCTGTCTGCCTGAATTCAGTCACATGAAAAGGATACCAAAAAGCACAATGCAGTTTTTTATCTTCGTTTCTAATGTATTTAACAAACATTGGCTGCTCTACTTGCAGGTATCCACAGAGATGCGTCATGACTATATTATTTAAACAGAAAATTAATAGATTGAAGCAAATGTATGTTCCATGAGTAACCCAAATTGCAGTAGCCATAGAATGACAACAAAATGAAGATTTTAAAAAATACCTAAGGCTTAATTTGCTCACCATGTCTGCTAGAAAATTGGTAATACTACTTGTAGTCTCCATTCCCATAGTGGCTGCACAGAGATATCATTACATCCAGATTGGTTTTTTCTTTTTCTTTATATATACACTCCCTACAGTGTAATGGAATAAATTACTAGTTACGGATTTTTCAAATGCCCACAACTTTCAATCACTCCTTCCCCTTTTCTTTTTCAGTAATTTCCTTTTTTAAAAAAACCTAAATTAGTATCTATATACAGCTATGAGAAAAACATTTCACTACTTGCATTTTCCTAGTATTTTGTATTGATTTTAACATGATAATGTTTGAAAGAGTGAGGTGAAGTGCTGGAAAACATTCCTTCTAAGAATTCAGAAAAATCTAGTCAGTCTTTATTATAATTTTGACCTACTACTCTCTTACCATGAAGGCAAATTCCTGAATACCTAAACTTAGATCACTCTCAGAGTGAATTTCCTAATTTCAGCTCCCTGCAACCATGTAAATATTCTGCTAACTGTGCTGGCTGATTTACTTCTCCCTTTTCGCTTCCAACACAACTTTTGCTCCGCCATCTCTGCTATCTTCAGTTTCAATGTATGTCAATTTTAATATTTAGCTCTCAGTGGGATSTACTGGGTAAGCCAGCATGGGTTTTCCTCTTTCCAGGTAGGAGCATAAATAAACTTAGCCTTAGTGATGTGAAATGTGGATGCTGTGGTATTCCAAGAAGACACAATTGCCTAAAGTAATGTTGAAAGTAAGGCTTTTTGAGTGTGTTGACTCAGGAAAAAAAAAMGAAGAAGAAAAAACACCACCGATGCACCTTCTGCAAGGAAGACATTTTGATTGTCAGAATCAGGAAAACCAGCTCTGAGGATGTATATCATCCAGATCTCCCCTAGAGTGCATGGGTGAGTATGGCTTTCTCAGAACCTGGGTTTCTCTTCTTCAGGTGTAATGACTATCTCCTAGGGGGGAATGTCCCAAAAACTTAAAAGCAGTCAAGAGAAAATGGCAACACTACCAGAATTAAACCACACAAGCTGCATTTCTAGCTCATCTGTTTTATCTAGCAAGCTCTTCCCGCARAACACCTCACCCTCAGAAAAGCATTTTTTCTTCAACTTCTTTCCTTCACAATTGTATTCAAACTTTCTRTGCCTGGCCCTCCAGGAGCAATTAGGGCAATTGAGAGTTATTTAGAAGCAGAGCAGAAGTGTATAATCCCTCTGATTTCCCTCTGATGAGACACATGTACAACAAGAAGAGAGGGAAGGGGGAAATGGCAGACAGAAACAATGGAAAAGGTGAAGACAGGGTAAGACAGTCTTTTGATCAGCACATACTGCTCATCTGTCTGCAATTTAGAGATGACCCAGCCACAAAACATTACCACACCAGCCTGTCACTCCTATATCAATCCTTACATCAACTCTTCTTTTTTTAATTTCCTTTCTTATTACTATTTTTTTTTCAGTCTAGATTGTGCTTTAAAAGGTGTTCAGACATTTCTAAAACTTGGCAAGTAGCAGCAGTGGTCTCTAAGGGCACTTCCTGTGAAAGACATATACTATTCCTCTTTTAACTCATCACTGTTCTACTTAAGCTCAGAGACATTGCAGACACACAACTTCCAGCCCTCCCTAGCACTCGAGGTCGAGCTAAGGTGACATACACCTCCACTGCAGACCCACTGTCTCCTGTGCTTAACCTGAAAGCATGAACCAAAGCCAGTGACAGGAAGTGTCCTGTTGTTTGATTTGCTCTGAAACRTGTCATTATTTTATCATTTAGCCAATCTAGTCCCTCAATACATCTGCTCTATTTAAGCAGTCAGATGGTCCTACTACAACCACAGAAATACACAGACTCTGATGGGAGCAATTAGGTGTAAGGATTTAAAAATAATAGCAGGAGGAAGTGCTAAAACAAATTAAGATGCCAAAGGGGTTCTGCCTTGGAACCTCCTCTTTACATTGCAAAGGCTCAAAGTCCAACCACCTGGGCAACTGCAGCCATGGGATTCATTTATACTTCCAAGTAGGAACTTCTCTTGTATAGCTTCAAAAATACACACTGCAACAACAATTCACAAGTGGTAATGCCTTAAGTTGTTTAAAAAGTTTTCCACCAAACTCTGTGCCGCTCAACTTCTGCTCAAACAGTGGTATTTTCAGTACCTGTAGTCAGCAATATGCTTTAACCTGTGGTAGATAAAATGGCCTGCAAAACTACACACAGATATTATTTATTGTTCCTTTGCTGTTGCAAACTGGATTAATGGCTGTTAGTACAAACCACTGCTTGTTTGCAGTCTGGAGCCTTCTACACATCTCAAACCTAAGCAGGTCAGAACAGAGAACAAAATTCAACATACAATCAATCAAAACATTAAGCTGCAGCAGGAATAACCGCTGGTGGGAGCCTCTGGGACTATCACATCAACAGATTTTGATATTTTTGTCTTTTTGGTGCTGCACTGATACACACTGACACTGCACAGTCCAGCCAGAAGATGTGAGCCCAAAATAGGAACCACTGGGTAAACATTGTGCCTCCTTCACAGCAGTCAGAGAACATGATCATAATGGTAGTAGACTTTAAGTCTGTGAAGTTATGTTGTTCTGCCTTCCAGAGCAAACTTACACATGCAGATGAATAAATTGTCTTGTAAACTTTTAGAATACAAAACTGTAAAAAATTGTTGTGAAAGAGTATTTTGTCTGGGAGAGGATGACTGTTATGTGCACAAAGCCATTCTGTGCCATATGTGTCACAACAAGCAGCTTTGACAGGAGTTCACGCCCAGACCCTTGTAGTCTCTTCCCAAACCTGACCAGTCCTTGAATATGTGCCACTTTACAAAAGATCCTGCCACAGAGACAACTTGCTATGGGAGGAAAAATGTGCTACAAGTTAAAGTGATGTGTAGTGTTCTCCAACAGGGCAAAAAGAAGCCAAAGTAAACATCCTTTTCAGGGAAGTGAACTGAGTTGGCAAAACTGGTTGCTCAGGTAGTATATGAAAGACAGGAAAAGAAACCACAAGAGCTGAAGATTTTAAAATAAGAGGGTGTAACTGAAGAATGGGCTTCTAGCAGCCAATTCGACTATCTTATCTGTAACAGAGTGAAAGCAATCTTATCCCAWCAAAATTCCTCTGAAGTATTCACATATTAGCTTTTGTGTTGAATTTTTCAATTACAATCTCACCTTAAATTTATTCTTCGTTGCCATTTTAAATATATTGGCTTATGAGCTTTCCTTATTAAAATTCTCCCTGAACTGGTGCCTTTTCAGTGTTCTGGGCACTCCTTACACACAAGGTAGAGGATGAAGAAAACAATGCAGTTCCTTCAATTGTGGGGTTATTCAATGTCAGCTACCAAACCATAGCAAGGTCCTGGGCTGATGCATTCTCCTTACAAAAGTGCAATACTTTTCACCCAGGAGCTAGTTGAAAAAATGACCAGTGTTTCTGCAATGACAGACACATGACTAGTTTACAGTGGTATAGTATGCTCATACTTTGCTAGTGTCACTTGCCTAAACAATGTCTTACATGCATCATACAGCAGGTCTGGGACAGATTATGGTGAAATACATACAATGCTGTGTCAAACTTTAATTTCATAAAATAAAAAACAATGCCAGAGAATGTAACATCAAAGAACACAAAAAAAAGCTTACAAATTTGAAATCAAAAGAAACAGCACTCTATCTCCACCTTCATACCTCGGTTATCCATGTGAAATGAACTTGTCTGAGGCAGCTGTACTTCAGTGGCAAAGGAAATGTCACAGCCTTGGAAGTTTACTGAGTTTTGAGAAACTGAAAAAGCAACAGAAGGGGAACATTAGTTTCTGTTTGGATATGCACACAGAGCAGTCAGGCCTAAGGATCCCATTTAGCAGCTAGATACTGGAGCACATTGTTCAAGCTACCTGGGAAGGTTACTCTAAGGACACAGAGCAACTGCACTCATCATTGCCTTCCAGTCTTTATCCACCAAAGAGGATACATCCAACATATGACTCCCAACATCACAATTAGGCCATGTGCCACATCACCTTACAAGTTTAAATCCATTGATTCCTATTTTAATATATCCCTGAAGTTTAACATGGGCTATCTGTGAAAAGCTTTATGTAGGTTACTTAGCAGCTCCCACTGGTAGCCTACGTGGTAGATCATGTCCAGTCAGCCTTCCTGGAGCTGCACTGCTGAGACTCTGAAGAAGGAGAAATGTTATAAAGAGGAATTAAAAAGAGATCTGTGGATTCACTGAAACCAAACCCAGAAATGTGATGTTTACAAGAGCTGCTTCACAATCCCTCTACCACTTAGACCAAGGCAAGCATTACTCCAGTTTCACTTACTTATGAAGCCTTGTGTTAGTACAGTGTTAAGTATACTGAAATTCCATTTGAAGGCTTGCACAGGACATGAAGAGGGGATCAAGTGGAGGAACTGGCTCGACAAGTGGAGGGACTCTCAGCTAGCCTATTCCAAAACAGATTTTATCTTAAGCTAAAAGAACAAAGCAGAGCTCCACATAAGAAAACAAGTCTTTTTAATCTGACCGAACAAGGCGTATAGAGAAAAGAGATTCAGCCACAGCCATAGGGCACATCCATCTACTCCAACAAGTGCAGACAGATCTGAATGCCTCTCTACTGCTTGGTAGAAAGACAAGCATAAACCAGCACTGGTCACCAAAATGCAGGACAGCCAACTAGAAAATGGGGCCATGTATCATCTTTCTGGATTAGATGCTATGCTATGCCAGCTGGGCAGACAATTCCAAGCCAGTGCTGGCATAATGCTCAGCCATCTGTGCGGATGCAACCCCACACACCTCAGGAAACAGAATCCTGTAGGTTGATCCCATTATCTGTGACATTTTAGCTACTGGCCCTAGTTTTCTGAGATCCAGCCAGCTGTGAGCCCACAGGCTGGAATAGGGATCTGAGCATAACCCTGGCCTCTTTTAGCTGCCAAGGCCCTACAAACGCTGTCATCATGGCTGTTCTCAAGAGCCAGCATGTGTGACACGATAGATATTGCAGCTACACGGTGGAGAATGAAAGGCTACCTTCTCTCAATCTTTTCTTTCTTTTTTGTGATTAAATGTATTTATGCACACTCCCCCACATTTACACTACGTGTAGCGTAATCAGTTATCAGCTCATCTGCTCTAAATTTTACTATTCAGCTCTCAGAAATTCTTAACTTGTGAACCAAAGCAGGGTGACAAATAGTTTAACACATCAGACCAAAGTGGCTTCAGCTGCAATGGATTTTTAAAGGACAACATTCAAGGCTGATAGTGATCATTCAGGCTGTCAACACATCGTTAGTCATCAGTGAGCCCAAGAACTGAGAGGGCTGCAAACCTGCCATTTCAAACTGCCAATAGATTTAAGTGCTTTGGAGAAGGTTGTGCTTGACTGAGATTTTTTTCATTTCAGTGGACATTACTTAAACAAAGGCCTTGCTTGACCTACGACCCAAAAGAAGACAGAACAAGGCTAAGCCYTAGTGGAATTCAGACAAATGAGGCTCTCAATAAAGAATTGCAGGTGTTTTTATTAGACTAAGTTGTACAGGTCAAAGTGTAGGCAAGTTCCTCTTGGCATCTAAAACAGAGGTAGAAGATTGCAAATGCAAGCACAAGCTGAAAACAATTGAGGTTTTAATAGATATGTATCAATTTGGTCATCTTTGAAAGCAAAGTTAGATTTACCTCACTGGAGCAGAGAGAGAGAGGGAGGGAACAAGGCAGGTGATAAAGCACTGTCTCAGTGTCACGAACTTACAAAAACACTCAAGTAAAAGACAGCATTTTCCAGAGGCTAAAATATTGCCTAACGTTCAGACAGCAGAGCTTTACTTCAGTATGTTTTCACCTCTGTGCTCTTCATCACCCTTATCTCATCTTTATTTGTGTTGCACACTGGTATACCAGGACTGTTTTGGGCCCCAAGCAATGCGGAGCACAACCCCAAGCCTTCATCAGTGATGGGGCAAAAGCCCAGTCCCATGTGTGCTTTACTTAATAYAGTAAGCAAGAGGATGAACTACTTTCTTGGGCAGTGTAAAAGCCATGTTGGGTTAAGGTGTCAACTTTCTCCACCAGAATGGTCAGTATCCCAGATATTAGATTATTTCCCTGCAATGACCCTCCCACAAACAGMAGCAGACCTGTTTCATGACTGTGTGACTCGAATGGAAGTTGGTGCAATGCAGTTGTTCCTTTCAATCCCCTCTCCTTGATTCTTGCCACAGAGGGATGGTGTAGGATGGTGGTTCCTCAGAAAAACAGGGTCAGTTTATTAWTGCTGCATCCATACAATACTGGGTCCTCAGGAACGATGAAATACAGCTACAAGAAGCACCAAGTACGGCTAGGTGTCTTTCTGCCCAGTATAACAGAAGTTGAGTTGAGATTTTACTACTGCTCCAGTAAGGACAGATTAAAAAAGAAAAGGAGCTGTGCTGTTCTACCGGCAGTGTAAGCCTCTGTCTCCAGAGAGGCTGTCTCTAACCTCAGTTCTTTCTACTTTACTGGCCAAGTTAATCGGGGGCTAGAGATGGGTGTTCAGCTTTATCACAAGGTTGCTGTAGTTAAACTCACAGATCCAAAAGCTATCCTGCTGGTACAAAGGGTGAGCCACTTCTGCTGTTCTTAGTCACGAGTCAGCCTAATATGACCAGAAGAGATTACTTTGAAATCTAGGTGCCACCACAGAGTTTTGTCCAATTTTTTTAAATTCTCACACATACACTCAGACTTCTCACTCTTCCTAGAGCTAGCACACTGTTGACCCACTTCCACTTCAGTGGCCATCCTTCTCCTCAAAATGCTTCCGTTGAAAGCTAAAGATTCAAAGCATGTCCCCAGTTTTTTTGAGGAAAAGGTAGCCCAGCACAGATGTATGGACAGACAGTCTGGACATACATGCAGCATTACAAACAAGTACAGGCAGGTAAAGGTGGCCAGCAGTGCTTAAAAACAAAGGGAAACAGTGAAAACCATCAGGTTGACTCTTGACCCTTTGAACACACTTGCTACCTACAGCATGGGGCATTGCACTGCTTCACCCCAGGCCATGCTACAGAGCTGGTACTCACAAGAGCATCCCAGGGACAGCAGTACCCACCGCCTTTGTGCCACAGGGCTCCATGCCAAATGCATCTAAGAGTTTACTCTTAGATGTCTGGATTTGTTCATATGCATCTTCCTCACACACGTATAGTCCTGCAGGAACAAACGTATCTTGTCACTCTCTGACAAAATGACCTGGTGTTTGTTAGTGAAAAGGAAATTCACATAGCAGAAAGCAGCACTGTGCAAAAATATTCAGGCAAGTTTTGACAGAGATCAGCTGTTAAAATTACTGGTAATTAATTAAATACCAATAATTTAAATTATTAGGATAAATCAGGTCAGAAACACTGTACTGATATCTCTGACTGGATTCAACCATATAACTGGGCCTTTACAAATCTGAAGTCTCCTCTCTGCATTTCCCTATMTTACGCCAGGGTAATCTGACCTCCATGAAAGGAGCAAGGTGTCACCCACAAACAGAGCTRAGGAGGGTGGCAAAAGCACATGCAGCTGAGACTGCTGGGAGGTGAAGGTCCCAAGGAGGCGATACAGGCACTCATACATGCGCACACACGGCCAAGATCAGCTGGCAGCACATTTCCCCCACGGTGCTTCAGGCAGACAAAGAGCTTCAGAGGCCCTGCAGCAGCAGCCCTCAGACATGCGGGGGACTGGCTGCTCACACACGGTCATCGTATGAATCTTCATCTTTTTGGTTAAAAACAAATTTGAATCCCGTATGAAAACTGTGCCCTCAGTCACTCCCGCTCTGACTCAAGGAAGAGTGGGTCAGGAACCACAGCAGAAAGTGCCCGGCAGCCCCACAGTCTGCCCACTCAGCACACAAGGGGCTGTGGTGGCTGACAGCCGGCCTGGAGGCCTCACAGTCAGAGATGACCCTAATTACAACTTGACCAGGCTAGGCCATTAGGGAACCAGGCTAGGGCCATTAGGGAACCAGCCTAGCCCCTTGGGGAACCAGTCTAGGCCATTAGGGGCGCAGACAGCTACTGGCCAGTTAGCCAGGTGGCAACCAAATTCAGCCCATCAGGACCAGCCATGCAGGCCTTCGAGGGCTATATAAAGGGAACTGCACTTGATAAAATGTGCTGTTGCCACACAAACCTCAATTGTCGTGTCGCGTGTCCATCTAAACTGTGACAGGAAGCCACTTCTGCCCTCACCCCTGTATGTTAACGTGAAGAAGGCAGAATGTTTCATAAAAGAAGGGGTAAGTCTATGTGTGATGGAAAGAACTTCTGTACTATTTCAGCTCAGAGTCGAATGCCTGTCAGGAGTGAAAGAAATACAGCTGACAGCTATTTGAGCAAGGGAGAGTGATAGTTGCCCAAGATCATTCAGACACATTTGACTTTTACACATTTGCTTCAAAATTTTTTTTAACATTGCTTTATTGATGATTTGCATTTTATTGGTGATTGTCTTGAATATTTTTTCTTTTTATTGTTGTTTTTCAAGGCTATAGGTCAAAGCTAAGAAGGGTAATCAAGCATGAATGAACTCAGACAGCATGAGAAACAAAAAAGAACAACTCAAACATTTTGACCCACATGCAGTGATGATCAATAGCGAGCAGCATGTCTTCTATTTTTCACTGTCCTTGCTGATCACAGCCATAATGGCTAGCACAATGCAGCCAAGGAAGGTCTAGCTTTGTTAAATGACAAAACACATTGCAAAGCACTGGCAAGGCGCATGGTGTAAAAAAATCACCATCAACAAAAAACCTACAGAACAACAATGACGAAACACCCACAATGAAAAAAACAACAAAAACCCATAGAAATAATTCAAAAAACTCTACTAAAATAATAATAGGAACCATGACTTTTCTAACCACTTATCTAGAAGAAAATACATCTAACTTCAGCTAATATATAGGAAATTTCTAGGATTCTACTCAGAGAACAGGTTTCATTTTCCACATTGTTCAGGTTTCTCATGAAATTGGATATTTTCCTTTATCAGTATTTCCCAGGTCATTCTACATTTTTACTGGGCGTCAAAACTCCAGTCTACAAAATAATTTTTGTAGTTACACAGGCTCATTAATAAGATTCTGAAACTTGGAAATAAGGAGGGCTCAATATCAAGTTTTTCTAAAAGATAGTCACAAACCAATATAAAATATTACCTAGAATGATTCTAACTGCAATTATCAGTGCAAGTAGATAAGCAGACCTGTCACACATCCTCAGTTATTATAAGTGCCCTTTCATCCCTTTGGCAAAACTGAGTCAAATAAGAATGGACTGTCATTCAGGCTAGTTACAAAGTCTGGTATAGAGCAGAACCTACCTGTCAGCCCAGAAATTTCAGATATCCTGGTCATTAGTCAAGGAGAGTAAAGATTCAGGCAGATGTCAACATCTGCCCAAGTGATTCAGAAGTCTCTGGATTGAAGTGATGCACAGCTACAGATACAACCATTGTATCCATTGCCATAAAACAGCCAAGAATGCTTTGCAGAGGAACTGAGATACATTTTATGGATTCTTGTATTTATTTCAAGTTGTCATCCAAATTGTACTGCCTCTTAACAAGAGATAGATAAACCCAGTGCACCTCATTGTGAGAGAACCTGATTTTAAGGAGAACATAGCTATGGTTTGTACAATAATCAAGCTCCTATGAGAGAAGAGATTGTTTCTGAATAGGTACCTGCACTTGGGCCTAAAGGTCAATGTGTCTCAGAAATTAAGCCCTCTGCTTAGGAGTGGGAATCTGCATATATGAAGACATGATTTATGGGCACCCCATGGGATGGGCAACTGCGTAAATTGACAGAAGCATTCTAACTTTGATTGATTGAGCTTCTAAAAGTAACAGAAAATTCTTTTAAGGCATTATATGGGGTTGTTTATCCCAAAAAAATTTTCAGGGAAGTTGTACAATTCACATATTGCAACAAGTACCCAAAGCTTCAGCAGCTGCTCACTTGGGGGTTATCAACAAAACTAAAATATATTCTACAGGTAAAAATGCACAGCTACTAGGAGATAATCTTCAAAGTGTTATGCCAAGGTACTGAATTTGTTAATTAACTAGGACACTGCGTTCTAAGGAATACAGCTAGTAATAAATCTATCCGTGTGATGAAAGGACTTGATGAGAGCTAGCAAAGTGTGACCAAGACAGTCAGCAAATGCCAATATAATGCTCTCTGAGTTGTTTTTTGTGCTAACTCCACTAATTAATTCCACTGATACCTTTAAGCTGCTGCTGAAAACAACAGAACTGCTTCTTAAACATATGCAGCCCAGAACTATGATCAGGAAATTAAAATTTATCTTGAGACAAAATTTTATTTGCATAGGCTGCACCAAGTTGCCCTATTAATATAGTTAATAGCTTTGCCAGAGTTGACAGAAAAACAGTACAAGACAATCTGCAATAAATGCTTGAAATGGGTACCTGCACTTGGGCCTAAAGGTTGATGTGTCTCGGAAATTAAGCCCTCTGCTTAAGAGTGGGAATCTGCATATATGAAGACAACATGGTTTATGGGCACCCCATGGGATGGGCAGCTGCGTAAATTGACACATACAGGTAACCAGGACAACCACCAAGCTGAAATGTAGAGTAGACTTATGTCACATCCTTACTAACAATGCCAGGCATTTGCCAGAGACACCGGGGSGGGGGGACAGGCTCAATTAGGCTGAATTTGTCCCATAGAACAGTGGGGAGGCCCTCGCAGCCTACCTCAATATATGAAAGGGCTTTCTGCATGTGCACCTTATCACAAGGCTGTGCTTTTATGATGTCTCTCTCTCCCAAAAGGAGCCTCAAACATTTTTTGTGAGAGTTTATTACCTCTACACAGGTATTCCGCTTCTCAAAACAGTCAGAGGATGAACAACACTAGGCATGGAGTTTCCCCACACTGACATTCTTAGCATTCTCAGCTGCAAGGTCAGTTTGAGAAAAATTATTCCCTCCTTGCCAAATCTTCCAGTTCTAACCTTCTCCTCCCGACAGCAACACAGAGACAAGTCAACATCAGCTGTGTTTTCCTAATGGTGCATCTGATTAACTCACTGCACTGAAACAAGAAGTCAGGGTGAGTGCTTTGTGCAGATCTGAGCACAGAGGAGAGGGTTCCTTGCCAGGCACTAATAGATTTACTGGATTTGTAACTAGTATAAAAGGTAATCAAAATTAAAACCAAGGAAGAGGCTTTCATCCAGCCACTGATGTTATACCCAGCCAGGATCTTAGACAACACAGAAGACCAGACACAAAACGTTTAGTCTCTCAGATGGGTTTGGTCTTGTGTGTGCACTCCACTTTTTCTGCTTCCTCACATGTACCCCCTTCCTTGTGWATGTATCAGGTTTAATGCATTTCCTCTCCAGTATCTCCATCCAGATGGCCATACAACATGGTTTTCCTCTCCAAGTAATGGGCTGATATTTCAGGGCAGGCAATATGGCGCAGTGTGGTGTAGTGCCCCATGGCCATAGCCAGCCCCGACACATAGGGGCAGCAGGGCTGGGCTGCTGGGCAGGTGCAGCGCAAGACAGATTCCCATCAGAGCCATGTCCCAAGATGTACCAGKATTTGTCCCCTCATGACACAAAGCCACTGTTCCACTGTCCTCCCGGAGCTGTGCAGCCARTGCTGTCACCCCTCTCATCACCCCTCTCATCACTCTTGCCACCCATGTACAAGCTCTTGGACACACCAAACTGCTCCACTGAACCCAAAGAAGCCTTCGTATGGGAGGATTATCTGAACAAAGCAGTGTGCTAGGATTCTTGTAAATAGCATAATCTTATTTACAGTGTTGGGACTAACCCCGTGCCAGGACAAATGGAGTAGCTGAGCAACTACTGATGCTGGGAGCTGGTCAAATCCACTAAAGAGCAGCGCTGCAAGACTGTGGTTTCCAACCACAGCTAAGACCAGGGCTACCTTGTGTGTCTTGGAGGTGTTTCCTTCTGCCTGTAGCAGTGACTTACCTGTCACCTACCACTTCATTCACAGGTGGATATAGATGGGGACAGTCATCCCTTGAATGGAAGGGATCCTGGCCACAGGTGGTGGCCAGCCTAGCCAGTCTGTTGAGCAAGCTGTACTTGGATGTCCTGGAAAAGGTTGTGGAGAAAGAGAGCAAGGGCAACCCTGGAAAGGAAGAAAAAGAAAGGCAAATCGTTAGTGAGTGCAGGGATAATACATGGTTTATACTGTTCTATTCTTGTCACTGCATTAGTTTTTTCTATGTGTGATATTACAATACAAAGTCATAAAAAGCAAAATTCCCTAGACTTTGGTCCTCGTTCTTTGCCTCTTCTAGAAAACTAATCTTACCCTGGCTGGTGGCAGTTTACACTTACCTGTCATCATATATTGCTGAGTGATTCATTTTAGCTACATTGTTCCTGTTTTATTTTTTCCTTCTGAAAGGAGGTTCTTCTAAATTTTTCATACAGCAGTAACTCTATCTGACCTTATCACTTGTCAGATTCAAAAAAAAAGAAACCTTATTAACTAAAATCTGGAACTTGTACTTCTCAATTGGGCCAGATCTTGAATGCGCAGGAAGATACTGTCATTCACTGGAACAGCCTTCATGTTGCTACCGCTATACTCTAATGGTCCTGAGCATAAATATSTACAATTATCTCATCTTTTCATGTCAGGATCTGAAACCCCAAAGTTCCAATGGGACTATCTTCCTCACAGAATAGACTAATGAACAACATCAGACTGCATTGCAGTGTTAGTTATCTCAATTAACAAGTAAATAAACCTACTCACTCTTCAAACACSATTTTAATTAAAATTCCTGTGTGAAATTTACTGCAGTTATAAACCAGAAGAATAATAGTAGCGTGGCATAGACAGTTAGGACTTCAGGCATAATTAAAATAAATACTGCTTATTAATAAATAAATTGTCAACCAGCCAGTTCTGTGACTCAGTAACAGCTTAATTCTGATCATTTKTTTCTGGTTTCAAATGAAGAATCTAAACTTAATGTAACACGGGCAAGAATACAAAGAAAGAAAGGTGTCTGATGGGTTTTCCCTTTCTCTGAAATCAAAGAATACTGAAAACTGAAATAGATACTAACTTTTCTGCCTACTTCTCCACCAAGGCAAATGAATTACCTCTAGCAACAGTCAACATGAGGCTCTGGGGTTTTTTTGTGATGGTACCAGGCTGTTTTTGCTTCAGCTGAATTCAACAGAATTCCTTCTCAAAAGTTCATGGGAAAAAGAAAGGAAGATAGAAATGTCATGTATATCAAAAGACATGAAATATTAAGGAAGTAAAATCTTGCAAAGAAGCAGAGGTTTCCTTAGCAATGAACCATTCCCTAATTTCCTTGTCAAGCTCTATGCATCTGTCCATGCTTTCTAGATAACTCTCTTGTATTTGACCCAGTGGTGGCTGCAAGTTGCATCAGAGGTTCCTCTGGCTTCTCATCCCACACCACTTGCACAGGGCTGTGAAGTAACGGCAGATATTTCATCCTCTGGCACCTCCTGGTGCAATCCTAACCAAATGCTAACTCTTCTTTAAATCCAATGACACTGCCAATGCCTTTATGATTGCGGCAAACTATAAATCAGGAGGTGGCAAACACAAGAGGCATGAGCTGATCCGTGGTTTTCATTCAAACAACTCCGATTGGTGACCTCGGATCGTTCTCCAGAGGCAGCTCAAGTTTGGGAGAAAAGCCTTGGAAGTACATATGTAAATGGACACAAAAACCAATAAGGCTTTGGTCTGAGCTGAAAAGCCCAAGCAATTATTAAAGCTTTTTTTTTTTTTTTAATTAACCTACTCAAATTCAATCCTTCCCACAAAAACACCCACAGTATGCGAGGGATGAATGTGGCAACAGGCCTCTTCAGTCAATTTGACAATGATAAACATCTCAGTTGGCTTTTGATTTTACCATTACTCCATAAAATAATTTCAAAAATCTAGGTATTTTGAGGGTTGTTTTTTCAGATATAACATGATAGCATGTTATAGAAACAATCACAGTCCATGAGCGACCACACTGAAATCCAGRTGACCACAGCTTAAAAATTTTACAAGGCATTTTTGCCTAACTTGCCTAGTTTTGCACCAGTAATGTAATAGCACCAGTCTCAGATTTCACTGGACTGTGGCATGGAAAGGACCTGCTRGACATCCAGATACCACAAGTGAGGACACAGTTACGAAGAGACTGGTGGCTCTCTGAATCAAATGAAAGTGAGACTACCCAGACCTCACAATAACAATGTCTTGGGCATGACCATGTTTTCCAGACACAGTTGCTTAATTGTGCTAAACTCGAGTCTGCAAGTTGAATTTTCTTTCAGTCACTTCAACGTCCTTCAAGCCTGCCCTCACTGCAGGAGCATGGGCATGAAGGAGACTACTGGCAAACACACAAGTACACTGTGAGAGCTGAGGGTCAAGGTTTGTGAGGTTTTATGTAAAACACCTGTTTCCTAAAACATCAAAGGAGAATTTGCACCACCTGAGAAAGGTGAAAGAGTCATCATCACCTCCAAGGAAGGAAACAGAAAGGCCTTCAGTCAAATTTGCTGTTCATTAAGAATACTCAGTCACAGGACAATTTCAGTGAGATAGTAATATTTGTAATGAAAATCAAGACTACAAGAAGTATGCATAAAATGGCAGTAATTACTCAAGGAATATGAAGAGGAGGAGATGACCTAGAAAAGGGGGTGAAAAAAAACCAAAAATCCACCAAGGAAATCCAACCCAGGCAAAAATAAGAGAAGGCCTGAAACTGAATTCTAAAATTTACCCCAAGCTAAGTCTTATGCAAGATGATAAATATTGACAATAAACTTAMGGGCCGTTGTTCACCTCATGGTCTCCAAAATGTAATGTTGATGCACCAGTAAATGTGGCAGTCATTGCTTTTTTTCCAAASAACTTGAAATTGACCTATTTTCCTCATGAAAAAAATAATGTTAATTTATTAATTTAGGATGTGCATACTTTTTACATAACGAAACAGTATCCAAAGTTGGACTGCTAGGATACAAACAAAATATTTCACTCTGTCAGGCAMCTAAGGAAAATAATTGAGTAAAAAAAAGGAATGTTTAAACACATATGAAGACTTTTAAAGTAGGCTTAACAAGATTTGCAGGTGTCCAAAGGCAGAAAATCAAAGATGACTAAGGACATAGTGTTACCTTACTTCCACTGTTGGTCAATATTCCAGAAGCGTGGAAGGGGGAAAAACCAAATAAGGTTGAGACAAGCACAGAGAGAAAATTCAGTTAATTTTCAACAAACATTACAGACAATACATTGGGCCCAATGTCATTTACCCTCAAAGCAACTTAAGCACCAACTCCTGACAACAATGTTTTTCATGACAATATGGGACTGCATGAAAAGGGAGTCAGGCCATATGGAAGAGGGAATTCTGGTGCTTCCATGACTTGCAGTTGTCAAAAGAAAAATCTCATCTCCTTTTGGTTTTACCCCATCAATGGCAGATATATTTTAAATGTTCAGTTTATACCAGTCCATGGGCCTCTCTTCACTTATTTAGAAACAGTTACTGATGCAGTATAAGGATGCATAAAAGGAGRTCTTAAGTGGTAGCCTTCACTGAGATTGCAAATTTTAGTGAAGCATCCTCCCCCACAACCCTCTTCACTATAATAAAAAGACTAAATTTTATTGAGGAAATAAAATACTAACACAACACAATTTTACCAACGACAAAAGGAAGAACTTTGCTCCATTATTCTGCATAYGTATAATTGCTTGAAGTGATTAAAAAAACAACTTCACACACAAACACTGAAAACAGATGGCACCAGAAGAAGATGGTACATGAATGCACATTACAAAAACAACTGACTCAATAAATGTCAAAGAAAAAAAAGACATTTTTATATCTACATATATATATGTATGTACTTAGTTATCCAATTAGTTTTATCTTAGGTTCTCCTTTAGGTTAACTTCCTTGAGCTCTAATCTTGAGCCCTAACTTTTACCAGTAGATTTACTCCATATCAGTAAGAAAAGGTCCTTCTGCTGCAGTGTTTTATATACCCTGAAAATAGCCTGCTTCATTTCTTGTGTCCCATTTCTGTGTTCTTATGCCCTAAACAGAAATCTGGATTACATTCTCAGTAATGTGCTCATGGATGGGACCATTGCTCTGCCTCAGCCCCCTTCCTCCTGCCCAGTCCCATGGGAAGCAGAGTACAATGTACTGCACAGACTAAAGATCATCACTCAAAAGCATCCCTTTCCATTTACCTTAGACATCTAGAAAATAAATCGGGCAGTGTTGGTGGATCTTTTTTAGAAAGGAAGGCCTGCTCCTAGCACAGAAAGCATGGATATAATCACATTTCTGCTGACTCTCTGCCTGATCTCTAAAGCAACTTGTCCAATTTACCAAAAAGRACCATATGCCAAGCACCTTACTACATGACTAAATTCTGCCAGTTTGCCGAAATGCCTTAAGCATTTTGCTTTTGTTCTGAAATTATTATTGTTTTTATTAATTCACTTCACTTGAAAAAGAAGGACACATGTTCATACAGGTCTAGAAATGCTTCCATAGGCACGGTCTTTGACACCTGTAACTTCAAATTTTATATTTATATTTCTTTCTTTCTGCATTCTAGAAATTTGGAGCAACAGTACCATAAGTAATAATTCTAAATCTGGGGGGGAAATACCAGCCGTGTCAAAAATAAAAAGAGATAGTTTAGGATACCTGGACCATTGCTTTTCACTATTTGGCTAGGACATTTAATTTACAAAAGGCAAAAACAGAGGAATGGGATGAGCAAATTCAAGGTCAAACTTTTCAAACACAGAAAAGGATTCAGACTATTTTTAAACTGAGGGATCAGTCTTCTCTTACTAAAAGAACATGTCCAACAAAGATTGATGCAGTTTATAATTTAGAGTGCTTTTGTAGTTCTTGGAATACCATGTTCCCTCTTATTACCTTTTGCAAGTAATGACTACTTACCTGCAAAAGGTATCATCCTTTTCCACCCTGGCCAATTACAGACACTGTTTGCATGTACCTCCAGGTCCCTTTCAAAAGCTGCAATATCACATGTCCAGCTTATGAAAGAAAATGGTAATGACAAAAATTTTTCTATACCRTTATCCCCTTGCTATCACTGGCTGTCATTAGCATGTCAAGGCTGTCCTCCACTCCTTTCCATAAGTCTATCAGAGTTGAAACCTTACCTATCAAGAGGCAGAAGGCCCTAGGTAATATCTAAAGACCCATAGCTGACAGGGTTTTTTCTCAAGGACAAACAGCTTTTCCACCACAAATGCTAAACACAGGACAAGGAATCTTCCCCAGAGTTAGTCCTAGGCAATGGCATGAGCCATTGAGGAAATAAAATACTAACATTAATACTAATGGTGTTTAACCATCACAACATCGTGATGTCTGCTCCAGGGAGAGGCACATCCCTGATGCTCCCTCTTCCAGTCTCAGCCCAGGGCAGTGCAGGTGTCAGGAGCTCTCCACAGCACACTTTACCCTTGGGGAGGCAATTACTGTAGACACAACCAGAAGGTGCTCGAGATCCTATGCTCCCTACTGCTGTATAAATCCCTATACAGAGCAAATGTATACCATAATTCAGAAGTTAGGATAACCTAAGCATAACTACTACAGCTCAAAACCACTGCTCAGACTAAGGCAAAGTTTTTTCRCACATTGGAGGTACATCAGCAGCACCTGTATCTGTACTCAAGGTACCAYGAGTGGAGCTAGTAACAAAGACATACACCTACTTACTGTGTAATCTGTCAGGTTCCCTGGAGGACATCTATAGCCTAGAGTACAATTTCGTAGCTATTAATATCCAAGTTAGCTAAATTAAAGCTAGCTCATGTACAACTGTACGTGCTGCAATCACGCTTTCAATCACAGGACAGAAAATATCACAAATGGCTTAAAAGCAGAATTAGCAACAAACATGAAGGTTTTTATGGGCACRCCTGCCTGCACAGACAAGCACAACTGGCTTGTCTGTATGTACCTGGAGGACAGCCAGGCCTGGTCATGCACTGTGTGAGGACATGAGCACAGCACAGCACAGCAGCACAAACCCACCGGCGCAGGCACAGCCTCCAGTGTTCCCTGTTACGAACAGCACAGTTTTTCCTCAGTGCTGGAGCCACCCACCACTCCCCAGGATGCTGCAGATAAACACTGCGCACATTCTCCATCTGCGCCTGAAGAGGGTCCTGGCACAAGAATGCAATTCTTCTCCATGGGAGAGGGGAGGGCTCTCCATGGGAGAGCTACTGCTTGATTGAGAAAAATTTATTACAGCATTATTTTATTCAGGAAAATTATTAAATCTCTCTTATGTCTCAGTTTTCCCACYGGTAAAATTGAAAGAAGCACACATCTAAGCAGCACTTCAGAGATTAAAATCTCTACATAGGTGCTTGTTAAATATGAAGAACAGGTAAAAGTGCACATGGAATGGTTATCACATTATCACATCTATGCATTACTTTTGTGTGTCTTCTGTAGACTTTAATGCTTATTCTTTTAATGCAGATATAGAGAAATTCAGTCTGGGTTCAGCTGCTGCAGGTAGACAGTTAGGGTTAAAGTGTAGGTATTTATTTTAATTAATCAACAACAAAGGATGGATCTTTCAATGTCACTGTCTCTGGCAACTAAACCRGTTTAGGAGATACCAGTTTCTTCTGCCCACTTGTTCCTGAACCCCAAGTCAGATTTGTGCAACTAATCTGAGAGGTACGGTATAAGTACATCCAGTGAAACTACCTAGGTTAAATTTTAGGAAAAAAGGAAACAAAAAACATCACGTACACACCCATTCCTTTCCCAAAAAAGAAAGAGGTAAAAAAAGTTAGTCCAAACTAATTTCACAACCCAGTTGAGTAAGAATCTTTGCAAACATGGCGGGATACCTGGGGCATCCAAACTCTACATGGAAATGGTGAGCTACACTCTAACATAAGTTGGGGAAGACAGCTGGGGAAACACAATTACAAAAATCTCCCGGGTTGGCTACAAACCCATCTGCTTTTCTCATAACTTTACTGCTTGCAGAGTTGCTACATTGTAAAGGCCAAGAGGAAGAGACTTCATGAGCTGAGAAATCAAACATTCCTGGATGCAGGGAAGACACCAAATCACAGCAGCTGTGTACGTCATGCTGCACAGTAGCTGTAAACCTGCATGCAGGCACACTACCAAATATCCATTGCTTTCAGGCATTTTCGCATGCTGCTGCCAAGCAGGTAGAGACAAACTGGTGCCATGGGCAGCCACTTGCTGCCTGGGACTGCCAGTCTCCAGGTGTCTGGATCTAAGCAGTAGAAAACAATTGAAAAAGAGACTGGCCTTTGTAATTCCCATTTTGGACACAGGGTATCCAGCACAGGTTTGTACATGAATCCGCAGGAGCATCCTGTGGCCWTCCAGATGGGGACTACAACCAAGCACAGGGGAGTGCATGGCCCAAACTGCACTTTGAGAACATTGCCAAGAGAAGGCAACCCGGACCATTCCTACATTGTATGCAYAGAAATATAAGTATCTTAGAGAGGAACAAATGCTACAGTCCAGGTGAAACAGAGAGTGTTCAAGCTCACACCCAGCCAAGTCCTGCCAAACTAACCTGAGACTATTCTCACTCTTTTTATCTGAAAAATTGCTTTAAAAAAAARTACTTACTTGCAGGCCTTGTCATGGTATATAGCTTTTAAACTGGTGGAACAGCGTGCCCTGTGAGGACCATCGGCCAGACAAGAAGATCCCATTCTCAGGAAGAGAGGAGGCCCTTCCCAGTTGTGATGTTACACCAGTTTACTGCCATAACATATCTCCCAGAAAAAACTCCCATTACTCAAAGCTGCCTCTGGCCTGGGTGAAATTTTACTACATGAAAGGAAACTGTAAGACACACCACTGATGAAATAAACAGGGCAGGAGACTTCTTCTCCCTTTAATGCCTTTATTAAAAGTGATCAGCTCAGGATAGGGCAGCTCGGCAGGTCTGCAGTCTCCGTCATCTCTCCCAGGGGGACACTGAGGAGGAGGATACGTGCAGCTTTGTCCACTGGGGGCAGAGCWGGGGGGTCCAGTCCTCGTGGGAGCCTTTGTGGGCGTGTCAACCCCTCGATGTTGAAATTCACACTTTGGATCCCCGGGTCTCAGCCTTGGGACAACTCTCTCTAGCCCAGGGTGAGGGACAATGAACATCTCTGCAGGGCCCAGCACACTGCGCCCCTTATCTAGACACCACTCCAGTTTCTCAAATCTATATTAGCTCATTGTTTTAGGGGTCTCTTCAGTACCTTTGAAGTAGCACCTTCCCATTGCATGCTGGTCCCAAAGTTATTTTGCATGCCCCCCCTTTGTCTCGTCTCCTTCTTCACTGTCTGGGGAGGTCTCCACGCCTTCACTGCTTGGGGGAGAAGGGCTATCAACCTCRCCCAGCCAGGGCTTTTGCTGACACAAAAAGAACTATTAACAACAAATACTTGTAATTACCATAACAAACAAGGTCTAGCCACAGGTCTGACTAGTTTTTGTAACTTTTTCTCTTCACAAAAAAAAATAGGCAGATTTTTGTTTATAACAGTACCCCCCTCTTTTTCTTTGATCGGGCTTAAATTTAAGCTCGCATCAACTTACAATTTTTGAATTGATTATAAATTTCTTGGGCACTCTGGTAATCATGGTTACTTAACTTCATTACCTCTCCTGGTTTCTTCAGGTTGGTTTGCACAGCTAATACTACTTTAATGAAAGAAGGAAACGAACATAGCATAAAGGGCAATCCTCCAAGTATACACACAGTGAGAAAAACTACTTTTTCCCATATATCCTTTTTGAAAATCCATAGGTTGTTCCACCCACTGGAATCAAGTGTAGGAGTTTGTTGTTGGGTATTTACACATACTAATTTTTTTATTTCATTTGAAATGTTTTTAATAATTGCATTCTTAATTTTTAATACTGCCTGGAGCCTGATGATTCTGTTTAACRTAAATATTGGGGTCTGAACTTGACCTTAACAATTTTGGATTTTCTCAATTTCTATTTCACTTTGCCTGTTCTGTTTAGTTTCTCTTAAATCATTGTATATAGGAACTCCTAAATGTGATTCAGTTTCTTTGGATAATAAGAAGGAAATTGGTTTTATCATTTTAGCAGTGCAGCTGCTAGACCAGTCTGTTAACAATTTAGTGTGTGCTGTAGTACGCAGATCAAACCCAGGTGTTTAGGGCTTTCCCGAAATGTGTTATCAGTTTCTGATGGACATTCTCTATATTTACCCAGTTCTTTCATTTTCCAAGCGGGGTTTTTATCCTTTTTTCAGTACACTCATGACATTCATATACTTCATAGTGGTTACACTTGTTTCTTTCTTTTTTCTTAACAGACTCTTAATTTATTTGGTTCCCTTGGGATCCACTGGGTAGCTGAATTTTTTACTGCTAAATACTTGTTACAAACCATCTTTCTTACTGTTTTTACTATTTCTTTTCTTTTATTTAGATCTACTGAAATTGCTTCAGCAATGTCACATTCAAAGCACAACCAGGCTTCTATAGGGCACTCTCCTAGGAGTTGCTGCCTAAAAGTGGCAGTATTCTGCGTAATCCAATACACTCTCTTATATTTCTGATAAAGGACCAATTGGGAGAGGTTAACACAATTAGGGTTAGAACTGATGCGGACTCTAGACTAGGAGCTCACTTCTTCCTCCTCATGGAGGGGTTGGTAGCACTCACTGCAGGGCTCTCCTGGGCTCCCCAGAGCACCACCAGCAATYAGAGCCATCATTACTACCCTTCCCAAGAGTCCGGTATGGGTCATYTCRCACAGCCTGCCCACCCGGCCTTGCCTCTTGGGGAATTTTACTGAGAAGAAGTTTCCAAGCTCTATAGAGTCTCTTTCTACCCGCTTCTCTAGTTAAACCCCTCTTGGTCTGTTCCCTACTAATTTGGTTTCTCTTAGGGGAGTGGTCTGTAGAAGATTAACCTGGAGTCTTTAGAACTAAGTTGGGGAAACTTAATCAGAATTACTTGTTCACAGTCTTAAACTTTTTACAAACTTATTTTACACACAAAACTATCTTGAAACATTTTCAGCTGTGTTAGGGCTCTGATACCACTTATTTTCCCATACAGTTCAGTCTTTTTGACTCTTCCTTCTGAGAGTCAACTTTAAATCTTTTGGTCTTTTTATTACAGTATACTCAGGTGAATTAACTTGTGGTGTGGTTGAATCCTGTCCAGTGCCTGGAAGTGAGAGTGGGGTGGACTCTGGCCCAATGCCAGAGGGAGAATGGGGTGGAGTCCGGTCCAATGCCAGAGGGACAATGCCAGAGGGAGAGTGGGGTGCAGAGTCTGGTCCAATGCCAGAGAGAGAAACTGATGTTGAATCCTGGTCCAATACCAGGGGGTGAGAGCAATGTGGAATCTGGTGATGTGGGTCCAACCCTTTTCTCTTGGTCTGCACAGTCRAACTAGCAATGAGGAGTACCTGAAACAGACTTTCAAATATAGGCATTAATAGTCTGCTATTTTATGATTCCATCAAAACTCGGTTCCTTCAGTTAATGTGTAATTGGTTCCTTTCCCTTTTTCTATAGCATGTTTCTCATCACCTTCTGCATACTCTGTATTTTGCAAGGAGTTGTATTTCTGTTAGCTAACTTAACTCCCAAAGTACTTTTATTCTCTTATTTTTCTGTGTATTTAACTTGTTGGTTTTCTGTTCTATTTTCAAGATCTTATCTATTCATCTCCTGCTTCTGTTTCTTACTTTCAATAACAGCTTAAATATTACTTTTTTTTTTAACTCTTCACTTTTAAGACCAAAAATTTTTTTTCCCTACTATTTTTTTAACACAATACACTTCCCTCTAAGGATATATGGTAAAACTTATACTATCCACACTACTTGCACTTTAATTTGTCTAGATTCACTCATTTTTATTTTACATTCACTTTCACACATTCCTTCACACTTTCAGACAAAAAGTGGATCTTTATTACTAGAAAATCAGGGGTCTCTGTGGCCCCCCTTCACCTTGGGGTTGGCCCACAGGTCTCAGTATCTCTGGGCCTCTTGGAAGGGCCCCGACTCTGCTGCCTCCGGTGCTCATTCAGCTCTGAGGCTGTCTGCGTGTCACTCACGCTCTTACAGCTACGGCCCCCTCACACATCTGGGGAACACTAGTCTGGTTTGCAGGTCACACATACACTTCAACCACAGCCCCCACCTGCCCAGGGGACACCAGCCTGGTTTGCAGGTCACACACACTTCTTCCMATTGCCCCCCCTTCCCACCCGCCCAGGAAGTTGAGGCTGACTTTGTTTGTGACTCATTCKCACACACACAAGACAACAATAAGGTACCTTTTACTTTCACATCACTTTTTACAAGTTTGGTGCTGCTGTCCAGTCTCAGTGCTATTGGATATCTTTCTACTTAMCTGTTTTGTTTAACTTTAGATGGTTTTGGGTATTTCACTATACTTTTTTTTGGTATTCTGTTGAGACAGGACTTACCTGCTTCTGTATCTACTTAAAATTCAAATTCTTTATTTAGRGATCCTACTTCAATGTTTACTAAGGGCTTTTCTAGATGTTTCATTGAGTCTTCTATAGTGTAAAGCTTCTGACAGCTTTAATCGTCACCTCTAAGAACTCTCTCTAAGGCTTCTTGTTCCCTGGCTATTGTCTCAGCGAGACTGAGTTTTCTACAAAACCTCTTGACATGTCCTGCCTTTCTACAATAATTGCAGTGTCATTCACTCAAAGGGACTTGAGGTCTCTCCATCCCTCTTGTACCTGACAGTACTGGCCTATCCTTGCCTCCTCCTGGTGGTGGTCCTGTCCACCCTGCACTTTCTCTAGCTATGGCAGCCATGATCCTGGCCTTGGCCTTTGCTTTTTCTTCGTCCCTCCTTAAATGCACCTTCAATGCCTCTYGTAGTAACTCATTAATGTCCTTTTCTTGCCAATCTTCAATCTTTTCTAGTTTTCTCCGTATATCTGGCCAAGATTGGGTAACAAATTGGACCTTTAGTAGCACTTGACCTTCTGGGGAAAATAATATACTCAGAATGGAATTCATCTCCCCCCAAGTGTAGCTATTCGGACCCAAGAATTGATCCACTTGGTTAGCTATGCCCACTGGGTCCTCAACTAAATGCCCTAACTCTCGCTTGAATCCTCTCACCTCRGAAGCYRTTAGAGGAGCATTCACAAAGCCAACACCTCCCACTACTCCTCCCATAGGAACTTCTCTAAGGGGAAAAAGTCTCTCTACCTTGGAGGWCTTGGATCTGGTACTTCAGTACGGCCCATCTTCAGATGCCAAACTACTAGTTTCAGGGATATCTGGGTTACCCTGAACTTTCTGCAGATCTGCAGGTGTATTTGGTGATAACTGTTCACCAGGCAAGGAGGCATTCATGTCCCAACTAGGAGGGCGTAAAGGGACAGCAATAGGAGGGGGAGAAGAGATTGGGTGCAGATTAAGTGAAGCTGGAGAAGTGGTGGAGAGTGCAACAGGTGTAGCAGGCACTTGTGGTGGWGCAGAWGCAACTGAAGGAGCTGAAGAGGGTGGTGAGGGAGTGATTACTGGGGGAGATACTGAATCTATCATAGGGGAGGCTAGAGAGGTAGAAGGAGGAATTTGAGCAGGTGGTGATGAGATGGCAGCCTGGGGAAGAACCAGACCTGCCATTTGAGGTGCTTGAAGAAGAGGATTATAAGGTGGAGGGGCAGAAGGAGGCAAATAATCTAGGGGGTCCCAGTCCCATCTTTTACTAATTTTAGCATCCCCTCCTTCCTTCCCCTCTTTCTTCTTCTGTACCTTACAGATTCGCACCTCTTCATCCCCAAAAGCACTCTTTAACCAGCAAGCTACATACAATAATTGCTCAGGATCGATAGCTCCTCGAGCTGTCAGGTAATGACTTAGTTGTTGGCACATCCACTTATCCTTTGTCCCACACCAAGACCATCCTCCGTGCATCTCTAATTCTGGCCAGACTTCTACACAGTAGTGGATCATCTTCACTTTATCTAACCCCTCCGTGGCCTCTATAGAATCCCATTTCTCTAATAGCTCCCCTAAGGGGCTATTGGGAGGTATGTTCCTCAATCTCTTGCTTGTCTTCTTACTATTACAGCCTCCCATTTTTCAGGTCTCGACAGAAAAAATCCCAAAGATGCCTCTGCTGACAAGTAATCTCAAGAAAAATCTTGTTTGAGGAGCTTCAACCTCCTCCACCAAACTTCAAAAATTATTTTCTTTTGCCTGAYGCTCAGGACTTCATACTGAAACAATGCCTGATCTCTTGATAGCCTGACTTTCCCAACTTCAGATCTTATATGTATCAGGACTTGAAAACACGAAACCCTGGCATAAGAGCCTGAGTTGTACCTGACTCCCTCTGTCAGGAAAAACAACTGCCTGATTTCTAGTTKGCCCAMCCTTCCATATGTTAGGCCTCACCGTATCAGGACTTACAACAAACCCCAGCCTCCTTCGCTGGGATTTGTGCCTGACCCCTTTGTCAGGACTTTATTTGCCTGCAGGGCTTGTGAGCTTGCCCGAATCCTTCTCGGGACTTGCCATCTGCCTGACCCCTTAGTCAGGACTTTTGGGGGTGCATGCCACTCATACAAACATTCCTTCCACACGCCCGGAGCGGGGGAACCTCTTTCCCCCTTAGGAGACGACTCACTCACGCTAGGTCCACGCGCTTCCCCCTGTTCCCGGCCGGCCCTCTCACGAGAGTCCGGAAACGCGGTACTGAGGGGTCCACTCTCAGGTCGAGAGTCTGGCTGCTGGCCTCGTCTCACACACACACACACTCGCTTGTCTCCGACTCCCGCCACCAGATTTCTCACCAGTCCAATGCTCCGGTGCTCCTCGGCATCACTGGTCCTGAGC
This sequence comes from Cardinalis cardinalis, assembly GCA_014549065.1. Taxonomy (NCBI): domain Eukaryota; kingdom Metazoa; phylum Chordata; class Aves; order Passeriformes; family Cardinalidae; genus Cardinalis; species Cardinalis cardinalis. The sequence goes on along the minus strand of JACDOX010000043.1, from coordinate 4,135,948 downwards.
TGATCTCTCTGGTCCTGATAGCCAGCAGTCCTGGAGATCCAAGCTGGCCAGTCCTGGTGTCCTCTTCCGGCATGGCTATCCCGGACGAGCACCCCCGCTGAAATAAACAGGGCAGGAGACTTCTTCTCCTTTTAATGCCTTTATTAAAAGTGATCAGCTCAGGATAGGGCAGCTCGGCAGGTCTGCAGTCTGCAGTCTCCGTCATCTCTCCCAGGGGGACACTGAGGAGGAGRATACGTGCAGCTTTGTCCACTGGGGGCAGAGCWGGGGGGTCCAGTCCTCGTGGGAGCCTTTGTGGRCGTGTCAACCCCTCGATGTTGAAATTCACACTTTGGATCCCCAGGTCTCGGCCTTGGGACAACTCTCTCTAGCCCAGCGACAATGAACATCTCTGCAGGGCCCAGCACACTGCGCCCCTTATCTAGACACCACTCCAGTTTCTCAAATCTATATTAGCTCATTGTTTTAGGGGTCTCTTCAGTACCTTTGAAGTAGCACCTTCCCATTGCAYGCTGGTCCCAAAGTTATTTTGCATGCCCCCCCTTTGTCTCGTCTCCTTCTTCACTGTCTGGGGAGGTCTCCACGCCTTCACTGCTTGGGGGAGAAGGGCTATCAACCKCRCCCAGCCAGGGCTTTTRCTGACACAAAAAGAACTATTAACAACAAATACTTGTAATTACCATAACAAACAAGGTCTAGCCACAGGTCTGACTAGTTTTTGTAACTTTTTCTCTTCACAAAAAAAAATAGGCAGATTTTTGCTTATAACAACTGAGATATCACAAAAGCAGGTTAAATCATGCGGACTCTGCAAGGGGAAACAGTGAACAGATAGTGCCTACATTGCCCAAGGTTATTTTCATACACCTATTTTGAAAGATATGTCAAAACAAATAGAAGACCAGGAAAATACATGAGATGTAGTTTTTGCAAGTGTTAGACTAAGATAAAATACAGCTTAATTGCTCTAGAGAGGTTCCATAAAAATAACCTGGCTTACTATCAGATTTCAAACCTTTTCTCTCCAGCCTCTCTCATTTAAAAACTTATGTTGACTCACCAACCCTGTCAAAATCAACAATTTGAAAAGCAAAGCTTATATGTGGTGTTAATTAGGATGTTTCTTTTTACTACAAAGCCGCCAGGACTCTGCATTTATAACCTGTGTAATTTATCTTTTGTCTCAACAATATATGAACTTTATATCCATTTTATTTTACATGAATAATAATTCCCAGTTTAAATTCTGTTATTTTGAATGAGAACTGAATGCATGCTACAATTTCCTGTTTAATATTCAGTTGTTAATAAAATGAGAACAAAGTTCCTGTTAAAATATCCAAAACACAAATAATTGAACAGGAGAGGCACCATTGGTAGAATTCTCAGATGCTAGACCCTGAAATTCCTCAGATGCTGAAAACTGAGTAGATAGAACAACAAGGTGCCATCTGTTTGTATTTATTGGCAAGGGAGAAGCAGTTTATGTAAATTAAGTTCTCCAAATGACATCAGACTCCCTTATTCCATTTTGTCTTATTAGCAGAAGATGAAAATCCATTCCAATGCAACTTTTGCCAGCATCCTACTCCAGCAAAAATAAAAAAAACTTCCAGACAGGTGTAAGTAATATTTGAACAGTATCTGCCCTAAGATTTATGTTTTAGAGGTGTACAGCAAATGTTGCCTCATGAATATTGCTTCTGCTTAGGGAAGCCATTCTGAGTTTCAAAACTACTCATCAAATAGGACAAGGCATTGCAGTAGATAGCAGTAAGAAGTAGCACAATGTCCCACATAAATTACTGAGATGCAGCTACAATATTGTCAATTTCATTCCAGTTTGCCACTTAATTATTCCATGGCCTTCAGCAAGTTACTTTATATCTCTCCTTTTCTTTAGGCTCACATGTTTCTTTATACTCACTTCAGAGGTGGAATGGAAGACTGGATAAAGGGCATGAAATATAATGTTAATTTTCCACCAGGAATAAGGCTTTACTTTTTTTCTTTAAAAAAAGCTTTCAAAGTGTAGTGTTCATACAATGCAAACTGCTGTCAAGTGCTCCAACACTGACATACCAAGATTATGCCTTGATGTTCTGGATTTGATGCTGCTTGATACTATTTGACATTAGATTTTATTCACAGTGCTCCACTTACCCTCAGGTTTAGGTCCTCATTAAGAACAAGGTCTAGGGATTTTGCTGTACCCCATTTTGGACACAGGATTTTGGTAAAAAGAGAATATGATAAGCTTGACCTGGATAAGACAAATTGTAATGAAAACAGTAGGAACACAAATCCTACATTTAAAAAAACCCCAAAACTGTTTCCTGTGGCATGAAAAAAGCTTCTTTTCTGAATCATGGGAACCTTAAAGTGTTTCAGGGTTTTTTAAATAGYCATAGTGTCAAGGACAGCTTTTTTCCTCTGATTCATAGTTCCCATGCTAATCTTTGGCAAAAAAGACAGATTGAGACAGACGTACAATGGTCAGCATTTCAGCTCAAAGAGTTAAACTCATGCTGCCATGAGACAGCAAAGTAGCATATCAATACCTAGAAAAGTAGATGTGCTGCCATCCATGTGATAGCACAGTGAGCTTTGGTGTTTACAGAAAAAAAGATATTTTCTTCAACAAAAAAACAGATTTTAAGGCAATTTTTCGCTTTTTACAGCCTAGTTTAAAGTTTATCTGTAACACATTTTACTTAATGAGAAAACAAAAAAAAAACAATCACTCCACTTCTGTATTTCAGTCACACTTGCAGCCCAAGACAGCAGCAGAAAAGACAAGTGTAAGACTGTTAATTAGTTGGACATGAGCTTTTCATTTGATCTGAATTTAGAGAGAAACGTATCATTTTCTCCTTTTATGTTGGAGTACATATTGCCCATATCACTGCAGTCCCAACACAAGCGCATTCTTAAGTATCACTTTAGAGGGAAATTACATGAAACTTTAATTTCCATGCACCTTTCAAAAGCACAACTACAGCAAGAAAACAACAAGAAGTGGGAACACAAAKAACCAAGAAAGAGCTCCTAGTCCCCCTCTATTTGTGAATATAAGAGTGCCTGAGCATTTTGTAAGAAAATTAAACTACATCCAAATGCAGATGACAGCTAAATATCATAAAATGGCCAATTGTGGGAGATATCAACATAACTTTCATAGGATAGAAGTAAATAAATGAGTTAATTTGCTGTTTATCCTCTCACAATCTTTTATTTTCTAAGACAACGGAACATGAATAGTCCCCATATCTCAGCTTCACATATTCCCAAGAAATCAAGCTTCCATGAGTGTGAATAAAAGGGTCTTCCAAATTCATTTTTAGGGTCACTATTTCAGCAGGTACAGGATTATGTGCCTCTTCTCCTTAGCTGACCACTGTGCATGTCTGGGAGCAATAAAATGTGCTACAGGAGAGAAGTGAGGGCTGTTTGGTTGTCCCTGATGACTTCTATCAAAGGTGTTTCAATGGCTGGTGCATTTAGTGTGCAGGTTTACATTGCCCCTGTAATGTTCTCAGGATGAGGATGTTTGGATACACTTACTCTCTGTAGTGCTGCAGAGGTGCTTACTTCTTTATCTTTATTCACTTACTGCAGACAAGTAGTTTTGTCCCTTTTCTGTGCCCTTCCAAAACTCTTCCATGCAACTCTGGAAGGATCTAGTTGTAGTTCAGAAGATGCCAATGGCTCTGCCACAACTGTGGCTGACTGTGGAGAGGCACCATGTGCAGAAAGGCCACTTACAGGGAGAAAACCTGCAGGGATGGTTTCTCAAAAAAGTTGGTGGTGGGACCACATGGATTAGAAATGTATGCTGTTCTTCAGCGGCTGGAGCTCACCAAGATTGTGTTGTTAATTCATCCAACAGCAGAAATCAGAGTCAAATCTTCATAATTCTGGGGATACGTGACTTAGAGTTCCATCTCCTAATATCAGAGGCTAAGGAAAAAGCAAAAAACTCCAGTTGCATACAGTAGCTTGGACTAGTGCAAGACCTACCCCCAGCTGCTGTTCTTCCCCTCTGTTCTGGAGCACAACAGATACACTGAAGATGCAGCTGGGGTAGGTCAAAAATCCAAAAGCAGGAGAAGTATCCTGAGCCTGAAGTATTATTTTGGATGTAGTAATCACAGCAATCACTTTGATGCATTCTGGCAACACTCAACTTCACAGTCCTTTGGGCTTCCCCATGTTATTCTCTCATTATCTTATAAAAATCATGGTTAAAATTTACTAATCATGCTGTGCCAAAATATATCTTGGTAGAGACAGTATGTAACACGTACTGGTTGTACATCTGTACTGTGCTGGATTCTGAGCAAGAAAATGCCACAGCTGCCACTGGCTCCATGCGTGAAAAGCACAAGCTTCCCTTGCAGAAGGGAGCGGGGTCTGCTRGCCCACGCTTGCTCTCACCGTGAAGCCCTGTAGCGCCTGTGGGACTAAAATTTCACCATAAAGTACAGGACAAGAACTTGATCTATCCTGACAACTCTATCCTATCACTTCTTCCACTTTTGAGAGGACTGGTTTAGCAGATTACAGTATGTATGATAAATCTGGCTCTATACTGCCCATAAAAAACAGTTCCAAAAGGACCTTCATGCTAACAATTGTATGATTGAAGTACATAGCATATCAAACTACATTTACCTTCTCAAGAATAATATCCTTTCTGGTAGAAAAACAGTGACTACTCACTTAAGGCTTGTTTCTTTGTTTTCCTCTTCATGCAGTGTCGTGATCAGTGATAATCAAAATCTCTTCCTGAAAAAGTAGGGTAGGGTCTACAACATGTGCACGTGGTTTAAAGACACATCTTTCAGAAATACTTTCAGCTCTCTGTGAATTCAGTGGGGTTTTGTTTTCCCACAGTTATATTTGTTTTGTAATAAAATCTGAGATTTTGTTTCATTAACTGAAACAAAACTGCTTGTTAAAGGAGGATAAAAGCGCACTTAACTTCTTTCTACTCAGAATATCCAGGGAAATCAGGGTAGAAATGCCATTGTAGGTTTAATTCCCTATGAAATTCTGCTCATTAACATACAAATAGGCCAGATTTGACTAATATTAGTACAGTAGTCAAAAGTATAAAAAAGGTGCTTTTTAATTACTTATGTATTTTGGAGACTGCAGCTGTTAATGCTGTAAAGGCCTTTTGATCTTGGTAAGTTGTAATTTATTGAAAATGAGCAATTTGCAGTGTGTTTCTGTTCATGCTTCCTATAAAGTGAAAAAAAATCAGTTAATAAATAATTKTGTTCTAATGCTAATATCCTTAATCATATAGTATTCATTAAACAGCCACCACATAAATGTGTAACTGTGAGCTTAGTAAAAGATATTAAGATATTTCACAAATTTATTTAAGAATAGCATGAACCCCTCCAATCATAAAGTTTTGATCTACTTAAAGAATAACATGTTCTTTCTTACAGRAGTAGCATTTTTTTAAATCACGACTCCTTTTAAAACAATCGATCTCAAAGTTAGTCAAGTAGGGGAAAACCATCCRTTAGACTACTGCCTTATGGGAACATAAAATAGCCTGGGATAGCTGTCTACCATATGAAATCCTGTTTGGCCTGAAATGAAACTCTGCAATAAGCAGAAAACATTCCACTCCTATTAAACACAAGTCCCTGTCCCATACATGTGAAAGAGGACCAGAACTTTCTGTATTTCACATACAGCAACAGCACTTTTTACACACAGACCTGGTGCAGCACGTCTGAAACAAATCTGTTTCTGCAGTCTACAGGAAAACACTTCAATAAGCACTTAAAAGTCTGAAAGGCAGGTGCCTGTGATTACCTATTTGTATAATTAGCTTTACTGATCATAATCCACTTATGCAAAAAAATAGAGAACTTAGACCCTACTCCTGCTCCAGGGAGTCTACATGGGCATTGAAGGATCAAGTGTGCATTCCTGTTTCCATGAAAACACTAAACTCTGGGCTGTTTGTTAGGGTGAGGTTCGCTGAGACCCTAACCATGAAAATAACTTCAGGTCCTGCTCCCAGGTCCTGCCCACAGCACCCAAAGCCACCAGCGCAGCTAATGCAGATGCTGCCCATCAGAGCAATTTGTAGCAGATGTCTACTTTAGTTGCTGCCCCAGTAACCCTGGGTATTTGCAGGGACTGCACTGGTTACAGAGGCCAGTTTGACTCAGAACAGCTGACAAATCCATGCTTACATGGTAGTGGGGAAAATATTTAAAGCATCTTAAGAAGTGCAAACCTCAAAACTGTTTTCCGGTCTTATGTATTCTAAATGCTGAACATTACAAGATCGTACAATAGGAACACAAATCATAAAATGGTTTGAGTTGGAAGGAACTTTCATAGGTCATCTAGGCCAAACCCCCACTAATCAGGGACATCTTCAACTATGTTAGGTTGCTCAAAGTCCCCTCCAGCCTAACCTTAAAAGTTTCTGCAGATAAGACATCCAAAACTTCTCCGGGAAATTTGTTCCAATGTTTCACCACCCACATTGCAGAAAATATTTTCCTTTTCATGTAGGCTGAATCTAACCTCTTTCTGCTCAAAGCCATTCCCCCCTAGTGATAGTGTCCTATCACTACATGCCCTTGTAAAATCCCTTTAGGTACTGGAAAGTGCTACAAGGTCTCTCTCGAACCTTCTCTTCTCCAGGCTAAGCAACCCCAATTCTCTCAGCCTTTCATCATGGGAAGGTGTTCTATCCATCTATTCATTTTTGTGGCTGTCCTATAGACCTACTCTAACAAAGCCATGTCTTTCTTGTTCTAGGTGCAGTGTTCCAGGTGGGTCTCAGCAGAGCAGAGCAGAGGGGCAGAATGCCCTCCCTCCCCTGCTGCTCACACTGCTCTGGATGCAGCCCAGGACACATTTGGCTCTCTGGAATGTGCATGCCCATGGCTGGGCCATGTCCACCCTCTCACCCACCAGCACCCCCAAGTCCTTCTGGGCAGGGCTGCTCTGGACCTGTTCATCGCCAGCCTGTGTTGATACCAGGGGTTGGCCTGATCCAGATGCAGCACTTTGCACTGGTCTTGTTGAATCTCATGGAGTTCCCATGGGCCTGTTTCTCCCATTTCTCCCGGTCTCTTTGGATGACATCCCATCCTTCAGGTGTGTCAACAGCACCACTCAGCTTGGGGCCATCTCCAAACTTGCTGAGGGTGCACTCAATCCCTTTGTCTATGTCATTGATGAAGATATTAAATGACTCTGGTCCCGAGACAGAACCCTGAGGGCACCACTTGCCACTGATGTCCATTGGGACTCTGCATCCTTGACCACGACAGTCTGGATGGGACTGTCCAACCATTGAATCCATCTCTTTCCAATTTGGAGAGAAGGATGTCATGGGGAATACAGTCAAGGACTTTACAGAAGTCCAGACAAATGACATATGGACTTTGCTTGTCCAGTGATGGAGTCACTGCATTATAGCAGGCCACTGGATCAGTCAGACAGGAACTCCTCTTGGCAAAGTGGTGCTAGCTGTCTTGAATTGCCTCCCACTTTTCTGTATTCCTTAGTACAGCTTCTAGGAGCATAAGTTCCATAGCCAGGCTGACAGGTCGATAGTTCTCAGGTCCTCCTGCCTACCCTTTTTAAAAAGAGATGCGATATTTCCCTTTTTCCAGTTAGTGGAGACATTCCCTGACTATATGACTTTTCAAATATCATGGAGAGTAGCCTGGCAACTACATCAAAAAATTTCCTCAGGAATCTGGGATCTCATCAGATCCCAKAGACTTATGTATGTCCAGGGTCTTAAAGTGGTCACAAACCTGATCATTATTCCCCGAGTCCCTGTCTTGCAGTCCACTGACTTGAGAGGTTTGCAAAGAGAGATTGACATTAAAGATTTGAGGCAAAAACTGTTCAGTTTTTCAGCCTTCTCCCCATCTGTTGTTACCAGTTTGCCAGCCTTGTTCAGTGGGGGACAATACTCCTTCTGTGACCTTTCTTTTCTTGCTGTAGAAACCCTTCCTGTTTTTCTTTGCATCTCTTGTCAAATTCAGCTCCAAGAGCACCTTGGCCTTGATCTCCCCATGCCTACACAACCAGGCAGCATTCCTATATTCTTTCCAGGATACTTGTCCCTGCTTCTGTTGTCTGTGCATTCTTCCCCATTAGTTTGATCAGCAGGTCTTGACTCATCCATGCCCATCCCTTCCTCATCTGGTTTCTTACAGATGAGAGTTTTGTGTTCTAAGGAAAGTGTCCATCTGCCAGTTTTGTTCTGCTGTTTCCCAAGTCATTCTACTGACTAATTCCTTGAGCACCTGGAGTTTGCTTCCTAAAATTCAGGGTCCTGACTGTGTTCTTGGCCTGTCCCATATTCCTCAGGACTGCAGATCCAGCAGTGATGCTCACTGCAGCCCTGGCTGCCTCCATCCTTGACGCCACCCATGAGCTCACTGGCACTGGSGAYCATCAGGTCCAGTAACTGATCCCCTCTGTCAGGGCTCTCCATTACCTGGCTTAGGGTTATCCATGYGCATCCCAGCACTCCCCTGGGTTGCCTACAGCTCACAGTGCTTCTTTTCCAGCAGATACTGGGGGTTGAAGTGCCCCAGCAGGATGAGATCTGGCGTGTTCAGTGCCTCCTGTGTTGAAGCAAGAAGGTGCTGTTGTGAACAGGCTCTCCCTGATCAGGCAGCCTCTAACAGACACCATCCACAAGGTTCCCTTTGTTACCTCAGTCTCTCTGATTCTCACCCATGAAGTTTTGAYCTGTTTGTGGCTGTTCTTCAGAGGCAGCCCTTAAATTTCCATTCATTTCTTACATAGAGGGCAACACACAGAGATCCCTGCCTGTCCATTTTGAACAGCCTGTAGCCATCAGTGGCTGCACTCGTCACGGGATTCATCCCACCAGGCAACTAGGCAACTAAAGGCAACTAGTCTGTAGCCCTCTAGCAGCATGGTGGCTTCCAGCTCCTGTTTGTTTGAAGACTATATGGGAGAATTGATTCATTTGTCTGTGGATGGTCAAGGAACAGTCCACAGAGATTTAGTGAGGTGAAAGTACCCGAGTAAGTTACTGGCATCCTCCACAATAAGCTGGGGAGGGTGTTCCATTGGTTCTTACATCCTTATTTATTCTCTGAAATCTCTAGGTTCTTTGGTAAGGACCAAGATCAATATTCATCTTTCCAAGCTTATTGTTCACTTTAAGGTCAGAGGTAGTGAGAAAGGAAATGGTGTCTGTGGCTTACAACAAGACCTCTCTCCTTTCCCCCCTCTCCAGGGGGAGCAGAAAGGACAGTCTGTTTCTAGCTACCCTGCTGCTTCACTGAAAGGCAGTGTGAAAAATCCTCTTAGGCATCAGCTGTGGAGTAGTTTTGCTCAGGGCTGTATTGACAGCAGATGTAGGTCGAGGAGAATTTCTCTAGGTCACCTTGGAAAGGATCATGACAAGGATCAGCAACATGGTGTGGCTAAGATATTACAGTGTGTTTTGTTTGCCCTAGAGGGAGCAGACACGTGGTATCTGTGGTAGATTAGTCTCTTCTGATTCTGCACAAGGCTCACCTACAGTGTCCTGAGGACTGAAATACTTTATTTCTACTACAGTCATCTGTTTTGAAATAGGGCATATGGACAAAATTTGACACCGTTCTTCAGGCATAGAGGTGCTCTTAAAATCTTTTTGTAGCTCTGACATTGATGACATCCTTCTCCCAAGATGTTATAGGTAAGCCTTAAAGACAAAAACAAAAACAAAAAACCAAACCAA
>JACDOX010000043.1:4089655-4119348 GCA_014549065.1 Cardinalis cardinalis | reverse complement strand
CTGCTCTGGATGCAGCCCAGGACACGTTTGGCTCTCTGGGCTGAGAGTGCCCATGGCTGGAGCATGTCCAGCCTTGAATCCACCAGCACTCCTTCTCCCSAGGGCTGCTCTGGATCTGTTCATCCCCAGCACGTGTTGATACCATCTATTGACTCAGCCCAAGTGCAGCACCTTGCACTTGGTCTTATTAAATTGCATGAGATTCCCATGGGCCCACTTCTCAAGCTGGCCCGGGAAGTTGTAGGCATTGCTCTGTATGTATCTTTGTATTTTTCCTTGCATCAGGAAGAAAAAGTCGAGCTGGAAATGCTGGATTCTTTGCCATTTGTCAATGCATTCCCTCAGARCAGAGAATCCAATGCAACTGACCAATGGCTCCCAACCAAGCAATACAATCTGGTTTTCAAGCTCTTCTGTATGACTTTTAAACAGGTTAAGACCATTTTTCTGGACTGCAGTGCAATAGGTTTTATGCCGTCAAGCATGCCAGTCCCCATTAGCCTTGAGTTTGCTACCTGCATGGTGGGATAGTAAAATRACTATAAAGTTGTCTGCTAGACAGGTATTTTCCAAAAACAAATCTTTTCCTTTCTCTGCTTTTTGTTTTCTGTGCTCCTTTCTTTTTCTACAGAACAGCTATAGTACAGTGTATTTTCCCCATGCCACTGAATTCATCTGAGCAACCACTTCTTCTGTCTCTGCCTTTCTGTTTTGATTGTTGCTAGAAGTAGAAAGACCAAAATTCCATGAATAAAATTAATCTCACAGCATTTCATGCATTGTTGGAACAAAAATGTATTTACATTTTGRAGAATGCTTGCCCTTTTAAGAGATCTAGTCCAATTTTGGGGACCTAAGTTAAGTAAATTATTTAGTAATGTTTCTGCACATTCTCTCATCTTAATATAACTCCATTTTTCTGTATGCTACATTTACCTAGTAAATAAAAAGTACAAAGTAGACCAAAACTGAATGAGAATGACTGAGTCTTCTGGTGGTTTCAAATTGGTCTTAAAGCAGCACAGACCCTGAAAGCCAATGAGAAGCCAATGAGATACACTGAGAAACTTCCCTCCATACTCCTAAAAGTCTCTCTGCTATGTTTAACCTTGAAAGTCCAAATACAATATAAAAGTTAGACAGTTATGCCTACAAAACTTTTAAAAAAAACTTCTATACCTACAGATACAAGATAAAAGTTAGGTAAAGTAAGTRAAGAAAACTGACCCAGGGAGAGAACATAGGAATTCTGGTCACAGTTTTGCACTGACCCACTGTAAATCTGATAATTTTCTATAAAAATCGCTAAAGGCGCTATCTAAAAGGAATATGTAATTAATTATCTAACTTGTGAGCTATTGCTGTGTCTTCCACAGAAGGCTTTCAGCAAAGGAGCARTTTAATTTTCTAAAGCTGTTGACTTTTGCTATGCCTCCTAAAATAAAGCATGTTGTTTTAGGCATGCTGGTGAGAAGCATGGATCTGCTTATTGTACTGAAATTAGACATTTCAAGTCTCTACAAATACAACTACTTCAAGATTTGGCAATGACATTCAGTGAATAGGAAAGGCCTTCCTAACCAGAAACAACGTGCTTTAATCTTCTGTAAAGATGCAGTCTGTGTGTTGTAAAGAAAGCCACTGCTGGCAGAATGATGGATACTTACTTAGTTCCCTCATTTGTGCCAACTTGATTTAAACATAACGTGACCATGTCTAAGAGCCCAAAATGTAACAACAGAAATCTCTCTCAAAGATCACATTTACTCAGCTTTAAATCCTGCAAGTATCTATGGCAGAAAATTCTTTGAGAGCGTGTAGGTGGAGTAGAGATGCAGATAGATTAGTTACACCCTCATGTGCAGCCCACCACCTGTGCTATTGAGGTGACATATGTGGGCTTCCCAGGGACACAGACATCCTCAGCACCTGTGAGCTTCAACAGATGCCTGATCTGGGCAGGTGGAGTGGCTGGAGCTGCACATGGAAACTTCCTGGGAGAAAACAGGGACCAGATGAGCAGTGCAGAAAAAAACCAAAAAGCCCTCTGAATGATAATCATGGAGATGGTGTCTGCACAGAGAAGTTACACCCCTTGGGTGCACCTCAGCAGCAGGTGGAGGCCAAGGGGAGGAAAAGACGACCTGGAGGAGGCTCTTATCCTCATTTCCTGGTGGCAGGTTTTCAGGACTCTGCTCTGAAGGCAGAGAAGGAGCACCACAGCAGGCAAGCCTGGACCCTGGCTGCAGGAGCTGAGAAATCTCTAATGTAGCTCTGAGGAAAGTATTAGAGAGTAGGAAGATATTTATTATCTAGGCTTAGGTAAAAATTACAATTAACATTTTATTTTACCTGTTTTCAGTATTGTAAATAACACCTGACTTAATATCTCAGTAAAAAAAAACCAATTTTTGCTTTCATTTCCTCTCAAGCAGCCTCTTGAAGCTGCAGGGAATTTTATCCTAAATTCCTAATAGTGGGCTGTCTCCACAGCAAGAAGGTGGAGGACATAATAAGGGAAAATGCAGGCCACCTGGAGGATGCTGCATGCAGGAAATACATTGTGGAAAGCTAAAGGTCAGGGCAAGGTTACCTGACAGCCTGACATGGACCACCGTGATATAAATCCATGTACCCAAGAGGCTGAATTAATTAATCCTGGCCCAGTAAGTAATTGCCCAGGGGAGGTCCTAGGGCCCTCAGAGAGCCCCAGCACCACAGACACCAAAGAGCAGTATAAACCCAGCGGGCTCAGCTGTGAGCATACATTAGAGAAAGCTGATCCCATGTGTTTCTGACACACAGACGCTCCTCCAGATGCATTGCCTGCGGTATCAGGTTTTGAACAAAGGAAAGCTTATAGTTGGCATTCAGGAAGACATCCATCTTAAAAGGGCCTCTGTGTGTGTTTTCTTCATACCAACCCTACAGAACACCCTAGAAGAAATGGAACATCCATGAACACTATTCTCTCAATGCTAAACAGAATATTCTCCTTCTCTTTCTCTTGTCTCCATTCTTTCCACAAATCCCACCTCGTTCAGCAACAATTCCTAGCCATGTTCCACTGACTGGATTTTCCTGCTGTGGAAAGTGATTTTCACCATTCTGCTACTTAGTCAATAACTATTAACACAATTTGTCTGTATTCATCAGTGGGATAACATCAATGATCTCAGCTGGAGTCACACCAAGAATTAATGTGGTCTATTAATTTTGCAGAATGCTGTTTGCAGTTGCCAAGAATGTCAATGACTCCTCCAGTTCTAGGGCAAATACCAGTAGTTGTGGGGAGCTCTTCACTACCTTGTCCAAGAAGATTTAATTGTATCTGAATAAAAGTTTTTGGAAGCAATTTTTTGTTCAACAGGCTTGTTTGCTTTACCTGCTGATTGTATTTAACATTTATTTTAATTTTTCAGAGAAAACTGTGTCATTCCATGGTGCATCATTCTTCTAATAATACATAATATCATTGTTGAGCCAATGTCTGGGAAAAGGATGCATCAGCCTCGTGTGTGTTGTTAGCCCATACTCCCTTTCACAATAGATCGCTAAACTCTTTCWAATAAAGGACTTGTGTAAAAATTATCAAGTTTGAGCTAACACTTGGAGCAACCATATTTCCCTGCAAGCCTTTTTCTCCCACCTGTGGGAATCTATATGGCTTTCTCATGTAAATGAAAATTTTGACATTTCTCTCTAAATAAAATATAGTATGCATGACAGAATGAAGTTCAGTGCACCTAAGGTCTTTCAATTTTATACAAAAATTGATGTCATGTCCATTGATCTCTGCTATTTTAAGGACCTAGAAGATTGTTAATGGTATTAAGGATGCTTGCTGTAGAAATTGAGAAAAARGGGGAAGGCTAGCAGACAAGATTCAAATTTCATGCATCTAGGAAGATCCATGGGAAATTACAGACTATTCATAGTACGTGGTACTTTAATGAAGAAAAATATTAGTTTTAATCKATTACAAGATATCTATGTTAGCATTAAGCTTTAATGAAAATACATGGTTTGGATGAACGATAAAAATTCCTGTAGGCATGTTTTATAAATGTATTGCATATTGAATACTCACATTGGCTTCACAACCCAAAAGACCCACATTGTTTGACAATCCTAACAACTCTGTGACTCAGAGAAGATCATGAAGCAGAAGTCTAATGATATTGATGGAGAATGTGTGCAACTACTGGATTTATCAAAAATCTCCTGAGTTCTGTATGCRTGTATCACACCAACTAAACCAGGCACAGAGAACTGATAAATCTGTAGCTGAAAATACAATTTTTCCTTTTGGAACATGAATTTTGTTTAAAAAAAGGATTCTGAATGGCCAGTTTGCATACCCAGAGGATAAGGTCTTGTTTTCAGTCCAGCATGCCCTAGCTTTGTATGAAAAGGGCAAGGGGACAGTGCTGCTAAGAGCTCTATAAATAACCCAGGAGCGAACACTCTCTGCAGTTTGTCTGATCTGACTATGGAGACTGTGCTCTGCTATATTTAGCTAAAGAACAAGTATTTTTAAAAGATCAGAGGAAGAACAAAAATAAGCTAAGCACCCTGAAGCACACATTTGAAATACAGTTTTGAAGTTCAGCAGCTAACTGAATCCACAGACAATGGGAGGTACCATCTCCTGCCTGGTGGAGAAAATCCCTGCTGACTTTCAGCCTCCAGAGAGCTTGCTACAGGCAGCAGGGGCTGAGGCTTCTGCTGAGGACAGTAGGCTGCACAATCAGCAAAAAGACAAGAGTGAGTCTTGCTCTCTACGTCACCTAGAGCAGACAAGAGGAGGACAGCATAGTTCCAACCCTGCCTCAGGACCAGTGGAAGGGAAGAGACAATTTGGATCTCTRGACCCAGACCTACAAACAAAAGAGCAATCCAAGTCCATCAAAGAGAGTTGGATTTTTAGTAGCAGTTTTATTTCATGGAGACTTGAATAAGTCCTGTTATGGACACAGATGAGGGCTTACCTTCAAAAGCGTCTCAGAAGCAGGTCACAAAGGCAGTTTTGAGGTCCTGCCCTATCAACCCATTTAAGCCTTCTCCTAAAGAGCCACCCAAGCTAAAGCCCATCACCAATCCCAGTAGAGCCATGGGACACTGTGGAGATAGGGCACCTTCAGAGGATGGGACATGCTGGCAGGGCCAGCACCACTCAGTGCTAAGACCACCCATGTAAATTGGAGAAGAAAAGGGAGAGGAAAAAAAGAAACGTTTCAACAGATCCATTCACATGATAATTACAAATTTGAAAGACAGCATTAAAAAGAATATTTGTAAAAATTTTTTWAAATCATGGGAAGAGGATAAAAAATTTCCAGCAAATCTCTCCAGAATCAKATGTATAGATGGTTGTTTTCATTAAAACCAGGACTCTAGGCAGCATCCAGAGACTTCTGAGGCATGCGTCTGAAATAAAAATCAGATGCAAACAAAGAGCACACAGATGAAACCTGGCCAAACCTTCAGGGAAATTATCAAGTTCACATGTGTGCTTTTAAGTGAATGATCCTCWTGCTTGCTTTATATACACCAATTAACCTTGCACGAGGAGTAACACTGAGGAAGCACTGTTATTGTAGTATAAAACCAGCATGAGACCAAACTGGAGGGAGCAAATTATTCTTTAATATAGTATCTCACTTCTTATACTGCTTATAAAAGTGAGAAGACCAGACCCTTGATCAGGATAGCCCCACATGCTGGAGCCGTACTGGATTATACAGGGCAGTATTATAAAGGCAGTACAAAGAGCTTTCCTCCAGTGACATTTAATGCCTTTTGGGACAAGGAAGCATTAGGCATAATTTCTTGTCACCTTCATGGTTTAATGATTGAGGTCTGTTCACAACACCAGCTAGGATTTTGGCAGTGGGAAATGAGTGGGAAAGGATTATGGAAAGATGTGGATGAGAGGGGAAATGCTACAACATGTGCCAACACCTGTGCTAGACATTAACTTCTATGTCTACTTCATATGTTTCTCCTTTCCTCTAAGAATAATGAAATTATTTGGGTTGGCCCCATCCAACCAGGTGTTGAACAGTTCCAGGGACAGACACAGACAGCYTCCCGGGGCAATGTGATCCTGTGCCTCGTGACCCTCAGAGTAAAGAATTTCTTCCTAACATCTAACATAARCCTMCCCTCTTTTAGTTTGAAACCATTCCCCTTTGACCTATCACTACGTGCCCTTGTGAAATGCCCTTTTCCAGCTTTCTTATAGGCTCTCTTCGTGTACTGGAAGATGCTATAATGTATCTACAGAGCTTTCTCTTCCCCAGGCTGTTCAGGCTCTCTCATCCTGCCTTCATGGGAAAGGTTCTCCAGCCCTCAGATAATCAGGATTTGCTCAAACAGGTCCATGTCATTCTTGCATTGGGAACCCCAGCGCTGGATGCAGCAGTCTAGGTGGGTTCTCAGCAGAGCAGAAGGGTAGRATCCCCTCCCCCAGTCTGCTGGCCTATGCTGCTTTGGATGAAGCCCAGGGCACAGCTGGTTTGCTGACCTGCAATCACACTTTGCTGCATGGTGCTGAGCTTCTCCCCACCAGCACCCACAGGTCCTTCTCCCCAGGACAGCTCACAATCCAATCTTTGCCCAGCTTGTATTTGTGCTTTGGGATTACCCCAACTCAGGTGTAAGACCTTGAGCTTGGCCTTGTTAAACTTCATCACGTTCACATAGGTCTACTTCGTAAGCCTGTCCAGGTCCCTCTGGATTGCYATCCAGCCCAGCCTTCGCAGATTGAGTGGGCAAGTGCGGCACAATGTGTACAGCAGAGCYAAGCAGCAGGACCTCACTGCCTGGCCATATGGCAGAGAGAGCATCAGGAAGCAGCACCTCCCATCCTGGAATCACCAAAAGGGCGAGATTTCTCACATTCACACTGGTCTCCCTTCTGTCAAAAGCAGGTGCAAGGACTGCAGGGTACTGTGGTCCTCAGAGCACAACTAGCATCCTCTTTTGCACACCTTAAGACCAACAGACAGACCACACGATGCTCAGAGCAGCCCCACCTGAGGGAGGGACGTTCACAGGTTCTGGTTTAGACATTTTGGGTATCACCTGGTTCCAGTTTCAGCATGCCATATTTTTCACTTTTCACCCTTTTTTTCCTCTGTGAACTAGTCGACGTGTTTCAAAAAGCTGGCATGAGTTTTGAAGCATGCACAACATTGGTCTCTGCACCCAAAACCCCAAACTGCGCTTTCAGTTTCTCACAGGGAGGGGGAAAGTCATACCATCACCTCTGAACTCCACAGGTCCAGCAAAAGTCAACAGACTGTACCAAGCAACACCATGGTTTTCTCCAGTAGTGGGAGAATCCACCAGCAGCCCATTGGGATGACTCTGCATGAGAAATGCCCATGAGTCAGGTGGAGGGTCCCACAACAGCAAAGTTCTGCATGGCTGTGAGAAATGGGTAAAACCCCTCTCTCACCCAAACTGGAGACAGACAATTGTTACAAAAGGAACAGAAATTTTAGTGAAGGGACCATTGTAGTCACAGAGAGCTCACACRGGAGCATATGGTATGTTTTATTTTTGAGTCATTTGATCAGCTCAAAAGGCTTTCTGTTTCTGGGGAGGTTCTTGAATTCATTTTCAAAGAGCAGACCCCAGTGGCGGGAGAAATGATGGGAACCCACTGCCTTCGGAGCCCTGGGTCCCAGGATGGGGCTGGCAGAGGACACTGGGATGGGATTGCAGAGCTGTCACATGCAGGATGGCCCCTGGACATGGGAGCTGCAGAGAAGCTGAAGGAAAAGCATGTGCAATCAGGGCCATCAGCAGAGGCTAATTTTATAAATTGAAACAACAATAATAATGGCAGAGGCATGACAAGCCTGGTTGCAGCTGGTTGGGATTCAGTTGGCTTTATGTTGTTTTGATTAGCCTGACATTCGGCTGGTGGGATGCTTGTATGGGCACATATGTGGGCGGGAMGATAAACACAGCTGAGCAAATCTGGTCCCTCATCTTGCTTCTGCACAAGTAAGTGGGCTTACCCTCAGCTCCGATAAGAGCCATGGCCATCCTCCCTCCCGCATCCAAAAAGGTGCAGCTGTATTTAATGGCAATTTACAATAGGAGCATTTGTGGCAATTTTGCTGATGTTTATTGTTATAGACAAAGCACAAATGTCAAGCTCATGAAAGTCAGACAGTTGAGAAGTCAAAAAAAAAAAGGTACCAAATCACTTGGAGAGTAAAAAAGGGAAAAGGCATTCATCTTGACAGAGAAAATAGGATTGTTCCTACTCAGGTCAGAATTCCCCTTCAGGAAGCCTACGTTCAACCAGGTCTTTATTGCAGAAGATGGACAGACTTCATACAAAGCCCAAGTTTTTGTTCTTGTGACACGCATTAATGACAACTGGTTGTAAACAGAAACTGCACCTGAAAGAAGATGTGGCTCTGGGGGACTGGGGGAGAGAGAAAGAAAGAAAATAGTTAGCCTTTAGAAGGAGAGAAAGCAAATGTATGAATGGATCGAGGAAGAAAAAAACTTCCTCCCATGGTAAATTTTTTGCAGTTCTCCAGCCTCTTCATATGTACTCTTTACATTTTGTCTGCCCCTTTTTAAAATGAATGCCTTGACTTCCTCCAATTATTTTTAAAAATGACAACATATCATTCCCATAACTTATATAGAAACATGATAGAAAATTATATTAAACTGAGAGCATAAAGACTCTGTATTCTGTCTTCCCCCATAGCTTCTAATAACTGGAATTTTTTCATGATGACTATTAAAAAAATTATAGGAGCTGCAAGCCTCCCCAGGGGTTAATAAATGAGAACAGATGGCTGAAAAAGCACAGCCAAGATTGCCTCATGATGGATCCAAGGTTTTAAACACAGTCCTACTACTACCAGTTTGCTAATTCCCCCCAATAGCGCCTCAGTGTCCTGTGAAATTCCTTTTTAGAGCGCTCAACACATCAGAGATGCTGGAGGGTGGTAACCCTCAGATTACCATTAATCCCCATGCTACTGGCTCCTCCTACTCCTCCTCTCTCATTTCTGCCATCTAAGAAGTCTATGTGTAAACGCTTCCCAACTCACTTTGTATCTGCCAAGGCACTTTGAGTCATGTMAGCTGCCTAGATCAATTTGATGGACACATAACAACTCCACCCGGAGAGAGCCAGCTTTTCACTAGCCCAACAGTTTTAAGAATACTCCACAGCCTTTTTATATCTATTAACACGCACAGTTCAATGCAAAAGAGACTTTACCTCCAGTTCTGCTATCTATGCCCCTGTAAGCAATACCCTCCTTAATTAGGATGCAATGAGGGTAAGTACTTAAGCAATAGCACAGCAGGAGATGGAAAGCAGAGGTGCTTAGTGCCCATCTGTGAGCTGGAAGGGAACCAGGGGATTTCAAAAAGTAAGCATAAAACAGGGAATATAGATGTTCAAAATGAAGATGAAAATGGCAACCAAGACACTGTTTGCCTCAAGCTTACCTGAATAAGAAAAATCCTTTGTGTTCATACAAATGGGAAGTGAGTGGAGCCTTATTGATGTCAATTTACTTTACCAAATGGTACAATATATTAAATATAATTCATCTTGCCTTTTGACTCTGCTGTGCTACATAAAGTATGTGTTACATACCACCATGCAAAAAATTTACTTGTTTCACGTATTTATTGTTGGTCAAGCAGTAGAAGTAACTACTTAAATAAATTATTCCTTGCATATTGTTTGGAAGCAAGCTTTTAATTTAAAAAAAAACACTTTTCAGGTCTGATTTTTAAGCTAAATATACCAAAATTCTTTGGAGAAGACACAATATGTCATTCAACCAGCACCAAAAATATGATTCATCAACAATGTGGTTCGTGGGTCTTCTCTTGCAGAAAATAGTCTTAAAAGTAAGCTAGAATTGATAAAACTAACACAACAAATGTGACTGTTTTATGGACACAAAGAATGTTAGAATTGCTTAAATTATTTATGACATGACTCAGTTTTAATCCTGATATTCCACCAGTGGAGAGTGTTCTGTTTGTCATAGAAGGAAGTTTTTCTGTGTGAAGTGGGACTTCCCCCCTCTACACCAGTACTTCTTTTTCACCTCATTCCAAGGAAGGGGAACAATCTAGGTCAGAGTGGGTCTCCATGTGAGTTATGGATCTGACTAGTACAAAATCAGCAAAGGACATCTCTGAACTCTTTCCCCTACCACAGAGCCATAGAATAGTTTGGGTTGGAAGTGACTTTTAAAGGTAGTCTGGTCCAAATCTCCCAAAAATTACCAAGGACATCTTCAAGTAAATTGGGTTGCTCAGAGTCCCATCCAGCTTTGCCTTAAATATTCCCAGGAACGGGTCACCTCTTGGGCAACTTGTTCCAGAGTTTTACCACCTTCATTGTAATAAATCTCTTCCTTTTATCTAGAATCCATGTACCTTCTTTTAGATTAAAACCATTATCCCTTACCCCATTTCAACAAGCCCTGATAAAAAATTTGTCCTTATCCGTCTTACAAGCCCCCCGCAAGTACTGGAGGGCTGGAAAAAGATCTCCCTGGAGCCTTCTCTTCTTCAGGCTGTACAAATCCAAATCTCAGCATGTCTTCATAAGATCCAGCCCTCGAATCACTTTTGCCACCCTCCAACATGTCCATGTCTTTTCTGCACTGAGAGCCCCAGATCTGGATGCAGGACTCCAGGTGAGGTCTCACCAGAGAGAAATAGAGAGCAGAATCATGTCCCATAATCCTCTGGCCACAGTTTTTGATACAGCCAAGGATTAACTGTATTTTGCATTTTGAAAAACCAAAGGATTAAGTAAATAAATTTTCCATTCCACCAGGAAAAATTAAAGGTACTCCATATCCTGCTTTACTACTTATTGGCTTTCTGGGCTTCAAGCCTTCATTGTTGGGTCATGTCCCCAAGATCACCACGAAATCCTTCTGGGCAGGGTTGCTCTCAATTTCTTCATCTCCCAGACTGTGTTGATAGTGGAGGTTGCCCTAACCCAGGTACGGGCACCTTGCACTTGGACCTGTTACAGCCCTTCAAATTCCCACTYWAACAGCTTGTCCAGGTCCGTCTGACTGGCATCCCATCCTTCAGGTGTGTCAACAACATCTCTCAGCCTYGRAAAATTTGCTGAGGGTGCACTTGATCCTTCTGTCTGCATCACTGATGAAGATATTAAATAACTCTGGTCCCAGTACAGACCTCTGCTTGTCACCGATGTCCCTTGAGACTCTTGAATCCTTGACCATGACTTTCTGGATGTGACCATCTAACCGATTTCTTTTCCATCTAACAGACCACTTCTGAAATCCATCTCTCTCCAATTTAGAGAGTAGAATGTTATGAGGGACAATGTCAAAGGATTTACAGAAGACCAGGACATCCACAGCCCTTCCCTTGTTCACTGATGCAGCCAGTCCACTGCAAAAGGCCACTGGGTTCATCAGGCAAGACCTGCCCTTGGTGAAGCTGTGCTGGTCTCTCAAATCACCTCCCTGTTCTCCATGTGCCTTAGCACAGCTTCTAGGAGGATCTATTCCATTATCTTCCCAGGCACAAAGTGGAGGCTGACAGGTCAGCAACTCACTATTAAAACCAGCTTTGTTTAACTATCAGAACAATTGCAGAATCAACAAAATCTAAGTTTTGGCACTGTTCTTTCTGTGTAAGAGCTACTCCAGACAGAGCCACAGGAGTGGGCCTTCTCTGCCAGAGACTGTCTAGCCATCTGTTGGTTGGATTCAACTGAGAATAAGTGCGTTCTTGCCAAAATTCATCTAATTGGACCACAGCTTCAGAAAGTTTCCAGCAGCAACCCTCTCATCTGTCCAGGTGTAATAAAGGGAAAGGACTTCAGTTACTCACAATATTCTGATGAGCAGCTGTGAATGTAACCATTCTTTAGCGGATATAGTACCCCAGCAGCATCAATCATGTAGTCCTGCTGGGTACAAGCTAACTGACCACTCTACCCAAAATATATTTGCTCAGAGAGTATGCAAGATAAAGTCATTTGTTCCCATATGTAGTATATTGACATAATCTATTATCTATCAAAATAAAAAACAATTATCTACGTTGTCAGGATTGTCTAGGACATGAGATACAAAACAAGGGGCAACAGAATAAATGTAGAAACTTGCTGACATGAGAAGGCAAGCCAAAGACTAACTGAAGAAATTTATCATTCCAGTAGTAATAATTAAATGTAATCCATAGCCTACTTTACTACTTGTTGATTTATTCTAGTTTACCAATGTACTTGCTCATACAAGACTCCACCTCAGGAATTCAGTATCTGTTGGCTCTGGTGAACATTTATTAAGTAAAAAGATACTATAAAGAAGACTGAATTGCATCTCCTCATCAATCCTTTCCTGATTATAGGGTGGGTCCCTGTGCGTTTTTCCCCCGTGTATTTTAAAATATTTGTCTGGGGACATGCAAGCCAAATCCAATGGTGGATCATTTAAGGTTAGGAAATGGAGCAACCAAGTGCTTATAAAAAGATCCAAGCCAGTGAATATCTACTGTAACAGAGAAATCATGACAAAACTGATTTCATATCTGGATTGACAGTGCATGCACAAAGCAGACAACTCCTACAGGCAGCAACTTGCTGAAAGTGCAGGAAAGAGGCATATTTTCCACCCCAGAGTGCTGGCCAGCCAAGGAAGGAGCTAGAGAGCAAGCTGAGGGAGCATGAGCCCTGGTGAGGATCAGTGCTCCTTGTGCTCCCCGGCCAGCCCCCGGCTGCAGCAGCAGACCCGTGTCTGCAGAGCTGCTGGCCAGGTGAAAATAACCAGTCTGCACACATTGGGACGGCAAAATTTAATTTTCCCTGAGCTGCAGAGCTCCCTGGCCCAGGTGTACTTTAAATAAAGGGACTATCTGTGGTAGAGCAGAAAGGAATTTGGAAGTCACAGCTTCCCCTGGAGCAGTGGGGGAGCACAAACACCACAAAATTGCCCAGCAGTGGTAAATGGAGGTTAGCCAGAGCTTCATTCCTTCTCTCCTTAACAAAGATGGATCAGATGTTTCCAGCTAGATCATCTCTGATATAGAAACTTCATTCCTCCGATCACAGTAATTATTTGTATCCTGCCATTACAAATAAAGTTTTAAAGGATCACTGATTTTAATTTTCTCCATAACATTTCATTTTCAGATGTACTGCCAAAACCACTAACACAAAACCAAAATTACATAAACAATCAAACTATGCATTCCATGTCTGAATTAAGAGTATGTTATTTTTGTCATCTGTATTTAGAAACAAATTATTTTCTACATTATATTTATTTGAACATAAAAATAGAAATATTGTCATTACTAATAAAATATAATAATAATTTATTTTTGTGTTTGACATGAAAATACCTGCTTCTGCACTGAACAGAAAAACCTTAATTCCATCAAGCTGCTGTCACAACCTCTGCCATAAGTGAATGTCTTGACTGAATTACAGCTTTTCAGTTCCTTTCCATCATTTATTTCATCAAAGATACTTCTTTTAAAAAAATATCGCCTTCATCCAAAAATAAACCCAGCTGAAAACAACTCCTGAGACCTCCACAAAAAGTTATTGAATAATGCTGTCTGGAAGCAGCTGCCAAGCATAAGAAAGCTCAAACAGAACACAAATTTTGATAATTATAGTTCCACTACCACTTCTACAAGGGCCTGGCAATATTTGAGTTTTGGGTTCTGAGATCAGAACAAAGTGCAACCACACAGTAGAGACAGCACCTTGCAAAAGCCGAGATGCAGAATTTCCTTCACCTAAAAAAACTCACAGAGGATATCCACGGAAAATTCCCCAGTCACCCTGGAAACATTTTGCAATTTATATTTTCACAGATATTTGAAGGGCTGTCTTGGCAGCCTTAATAATCTAATTGCAGACACCAAATCTGACTCTCATTTGCTCAAGAGAATAATCTGGATTTTTCTAGTAATGCCAGCCCTCAGTCTTTGAGGTTATATACATGATGCAGCACAGGCTGTTTCCCCTGCAGCCCAAGCAAGTGCTCTTTGGAGCTATAGCAAGGGATCATTGACAGCATTAACCTGTTGGTGGCCAAAGATCACAGAATCTTAGAATCATGAAAGTTTGAAAAGATCTCTAAAATCAAGTCCAAGTTTGGCCGAATACCCCACTCCACTAAACCATGTCATGAAAGCACCACATAAAAATGTGTTTTGAATTCTTCCAGGGATAGAGACTCGTCCACTTCCTTAGGCAGTGCATTCCAGGGTTCAACCACTCTTTCAGTGAATAAATTTTTTCTGAATATCCAATATAAACTTCCCTTGGTGCAACTGGAGGACAATTCCACTTGTCCTATCACTTGTTATCTTGGAGAAGATGCTAACATCCACCTGGCCACAGCCTCCTTTCAGGCAGCTGTAGAGGGTGACAGATCTCTCCTGAGCCTCCTTTTCCCCAGGATAAACACCCCCAGCTCCCTCAGCTGCTCCTCMCAGCACTTGTGCTCCAGACCCTGCCCCAGCTCCATTGCCCTTCTCTGGACTCTCTCCAGCCCCTCAGTGCCTTTCCTGCAGTGAGGGCCCAGCCCTGGACACAGCACTGGAGGTGTGGCCTCAGCAGTGCCCAGCCCAGGGGGACAATCCCTGCCTGGCCCTGCTGGCCACAGCATTGCTGATCCAGGCCAGGATGCCATTGGCCTTCYTGGSCACCTGGGCACAGCCTGGCTCATGTTCAGCTGCTGTCACCAGCACCCCCAGCTCCTTTCCAGCCACTCTGCCCCAGCCTGTGGCACTGCCTGGGGCTGTTGTGACTCCCAGTTAGGATGCAGCTCTTGCCCTTGTTGAGCCTCRCACTGCTCGCCTTCAACCCATGATCCAGCCTGCCCAGRTSCCTCTGCAGAGCCTTCCTGCCCTCCAGCAGATCARCACTCCCACCCAAACTAGCGTCATCTGCAAACAGACTGAGGATGCCCTTGATCTCCTTATCCAGGTCATCAATAAAGATATTATCATGTGATTCATTACTAAACTGTCAATATGGGTACAGGCATCTGTCCTCAAGTAAGACAGCTGCACATCACTGATTCTTTTATTTCCATTTCACAAGCAGTATCAAAACCTGATCCTGTCTYTATTTTCCTTCAAAGCTCAGAGAGATAATGAGTATATGTGTTTTATGTCACAAGCAGCCCCTCTGAAACCTGGTAGGTAAGCAGAAACACACTATCTTTTTTACAGAAGACAGTGTAAATCAATTCGTCAGAGACTACGCTCAGAAAAAGATACAAAATTCAGATGTATCAAAATAATGTCACTRTCAGCAGGAGGACATTGTTACGAARCTTATGCAGCCTTTACYGGTGAGTTACTCCTATGTGCTGTAGGAGTTGACCCCCTTCTACTGGGTGATAGCACTTCTCCCATCCTCTCCCCAGGCAGAAGACATGTCCTCCAACAACCTCAGCTGTCTCCTAGGACAAGAACCCTTTGTGGATGTGCACCATTTTCAGGTGCAGTCGGCACTTGTCCAATTTTATTATTTTAATAAATTATTACTCATTTTCATATGCCTTTGATTTGGGAGTTTCATGACAGTGCTCAAAGAAAACCACTACATGGAGTCATACAAGTCTAACCAGACACTGCTGGAAGCATTAAGGGTGATTTATTCTTTCAAGATTATCTAGGCTAATTTTACAGCCCTAAGAAGTTCAAAGGTAATTTGGACTAATCTGAAATGCTGCATGCTTATGCAAACCAATCAGTAAAACAAACTAGTGCTTTTGATAGGCACTATTTACCACTACATAGGAAGAGACCATGCCATTCAAATATTACATTGCACATTCCATACCAGAACTCTCTTTCACACTATCAAAAGGCCACAGAGATATTTGGACTTTGGAGCAGTGGGATCTCAAATGTGAAAATAAGAGTGCAAATTCACCCTCAGGCAGTATACAAAGTCTGGCCAAAGAGATCAAAGCAAAACTCCCCCCACCCCCTTTTTTTTTCCTCTTTTTTTAATGTTCTTCCAAGTTGGCAACTTCTATGACGAGTTTCAGTGTGATACTATTTCAAACAGAGGAGATAACATGCAGTACCATACAAAACAAATAGCTTAGAAACTATGGGAAAAAATGCATCTAGATAAATACACCCTAAGGAGTGAACAACTGGCTGACAGGGCAGGCACAGAGGGTTGCAGTAAGTTGGGTTACATCACGCTGCCAACAGCTCACTACAGTTGGTCTGAAATAAGCTGAAACAAGTGAACTAGCAGAAATCTGTGATGGCTATGGTGTTATATCATCTTTTCATTGTAGAATGAATGTAAAATTTCACTTTGGAAGTTTTAAAAAGTGTTAAGAAAAGAGAAAGTGAAAACAYTATAAAAATAGTATGAAAACTTTCTCCCTGATTGATCACTGAGGTACCTGGAATACAAGACAATTCCTGGGTCTTAGAGATTATAGGTGKGTGACAGGATAAAATCCACTATTCTTGTCTACCTCTAAGCATTTTCTCTGGGTATTATTTTCTTACATATTACAGATTACAACTTCTGTCCCTGAACATTTCAGCAAAAGTCTTCTGCTTTATAAAATCTAATTTTATCAAGGTGCTAACACTGACTGTTTTACAAGTCAGCTGAACAGAGTCATCTAACAGACAACAGACCAATATTCTCTGTATTTTACAAAATTTCTGCAGAGGCAGGRAACCTGCTGCTGCTTCACTGGCTGTGTGGTTTCCAGTGTCCCTCTGAAATGGAGCAGTGTAGGTGGAGGTTGGTAGGGACCTCTGGAGATTGTGGTCTCCATGCCAGCTCAAAGCAGAACCAACTTCAGAGTCAGATCAGATTTCTCAGGGCCATCTTTACTCGAGTTTGGAAAGTCCTGTAACATTTCAAATGAAGGTTACTGTATGTGGAGGTGTAGTGAAAAAGCTTAAGATGGAAATGGAGAACACCAGTCTTACTGAGGCTATTGGCCTGTTGCTGTTGGTTTCTAATGGTATGCACAGCTGCCAGGATAAAGGCAGCAGGAAACCATCTACAGTCATCTACAAAAAAACCATCTACAGTCAGCTACAAAAAAMCACTTTCTTGTTGCTCCCTGGTGGGAGTTCTCTGCCCTTTTTAGGCCACCATGGCTGCAATCTCCCCTTACCTGCATCTAAACAGACCCACKGCACCAGCAGGGGCTGTGGACAGCCAGGACCACTCAGGCATGTGGAATCCTGCAAGCATCCTGCAAGAACATCTTTACATCTTCCCCTTGCTCTAGAAGAAAGGTAAAGCTATGTGGTACCTCTCGACTTTCCCTTGCATGGCTGCACACCCAAATGCCTTTGAGTTCTGATTATTCCTCTAAATAACCTTGTAACATAGCTATGSAGTTTTTTCAGTTCTTTACACTATAGAGTACCACTGTAGTCTCTAAAAGAAACTGAATAAAGTGTGTGCTTGAGATAAACCAGAATTTTCATCCTATCTAGTGTTAAAAAAAACCAAAATGTCAGATACTCAGCTTGCATAGGTCAATACAATTTCACAGACTTCTGTCACCTAAGAATCTGCTCCACCATGCTATTAAAAGCTGTGAGCAACTGAATTGCAAAACTGCTAGAAATGTGTAAAAATAACCAGTAAAGCACAAAGCTTTAAAATATCCAAGGCTGTCTAGAGTAAAAAAAGTTCATAGCACATAAGTACAATTTAAATTAATTTTGGACCTTGCTTTCAGAGGATACAGATTGCAAAGCCTTTGCAACAACAAGACAGCAGCAGCGTAGAAGCARCATCTTATCTGTACTCACTTTGCTCCGCTCTGATAATCACTGAGCACAGACATCAGCACAGTACAACCGTAGAGGTGCACATCACACTGGTCCTAATCAGACTAAGTTGATTATTTTTATCTGAAGTAATAGCAGTGAAGTTGAGATGAGCAATCTAACACATCGCTCATGAAAGGAGAAACTCCTCTTGTGAATTTGTACAGGCCTTGAAGCTCCACCACATTTATAATTCCCAGGGACAAAGTCTCAGCTAGCACAAACTGATCCCACAGAACTTTGCTGACTAATACCCACTGGGAATCTATTGAAAAGAGATTATACCCTTCAGCTTTGCAACTGAGAGGCTCAAATAAAACAGAGGTTAAAATAGAAACTGAGAAGAGAAATTAGCCAGTGGAGGTGCATCTTCTGGTAAAAGCTTCTTTGCTATTTTAATGAAACAAATCTGTAAAAGAACTACACAACTGAGAGGATAATAAAAGTAGCAACTAACATCTGTGCAAACTCTTGCCTATTCCTCCTGAATGCAGAAGGAGACTGGAGAGCTTCAGTACTCAGTACATGACCAGCTCCTTATTAATCTGGGCACCCACCAAGGGTGAACATGGGAAACAGGACTCTGGGCTAAAGGGACCTTCACTGTCATACATATTTCATGCAGTCAGGGAAAAAGGAATGTGAGACAGCTTTCTGGAGATGAGACAGTGCCATTTTTAGCAGTCATAACACTCACACTACAGAAGAGCAGTACTCAGGTCTGCAGACAGGACACCAGGGCACTGCACAATACATCTACACCAGGTTAAGCTTGRTTGCTTTCAGCCCCATTTCTCTCAGCAGGTTCATGTGATCCAGTAGCTACAGGCATGGAGGTGGGGTGGTGAGGTCAGGTCAGCAGGAAAAGCCACCCACCCAAAGTACACCACCTCTTACTCAAATGCCCTGTGGCCTTGCCCTCAGGGAAACACCCTCTGTGCCCTGCCATACAGGTACACTTCCATCCACATGACAGCAGTGTGCTGAGTAGGAAAGTGATGGAAGTGGGAACTGCAGAGGTACACCATCATGTAATCCACCTCATCAGCCTACCCTGCCTGAGACAGCATGCAGAAAAGACCACCACGTTGGACCTTCAAGGCAATAACATGAAGCAGGATAGTAGGATCCTGCAGGGTTGGATCCTGCTGCACTAGAATTCACACTCTAAAAAATCASAAAGAAGCAAAAGGAAAATTTTAAGTGTTTCACCCTTTTGCAGACTCTTTTCAGACTCGCAGAATTTGCAAGGTTAACTTGAGATAAAACMCAGTGGCCCATGTTCCCCCAACAAAATCCAGAAGCTGTAATAAGGTTCTGTATTTGTTCCCAATACCACAGTATAACCAGCTCATGTCCAGGATCTGTAACACCTAGCTGAGGGGGCAAAACTAACATGAGTGCAAAATCAGATATCCTAAATAAACTGTGTCTAGCAGACCCCATCATCACRTGTCTTCCACTGCAGCACAGAGAAGAGGCAGCTGCATTACACCCTCGTAGCGCTTCGCTGGTAACAGCATGAACAGAAAGAGCAAAATCAACTGTTGAAAATCTCCCTCTTTAGATTCACAGCCACACTGAGTAACATCATGTGTTGCATGTGTTCTKCTCCAAGTAGAAACAAACTTAATTTTATCCCCATGTCCTCCAGTTTAGCCATTGCATCATTCCGAGCTGGGAAATAGAGCAACATCYACAAACTAAAATCAGTAAAGGGAATTTTTTCTCATTGCTGAACCATAGCTAGTGCATCCTGATTTTGGTGTCAATAATGAATAACAATTAGTTACTGGTGCATGGGGAGGTACAACACATGAGGATCCCAAATGATAAAGCCTCATACTGCTCACTGCGGAATCAATTTAAAACCTCATTTATGGTCCATATAATAATCAAATTAACTTGTTATGGATTGCRATTATGTCGTACCCTTAGGAAATGCCTGGAATAAACACTTAGAGCTAAAGGAAGACTCATTGCTAACCATATTAGCTCATGAGTGAGGACAACATCACAAATCAGAGTTGGTTCAAAAGCAGCAACAATCTTGAGTTTTGCTCTATAGAGGGGCTAATAAAAATGCATTTCCATAATGAACAGGAAAACAAGCAACTGATTCAGGAAATGTAATCACTCCAGCTCTCTTGCAGCCACTAGCAAGCTGCTAAGGAAAAGTATCTGTGACATGAATTATGATGTTAATATCTGTGAATGATTGAAGCTCCCACCAGGAGTTTATGAAGAAAGGTGGCAAACTACAGTGGAACCTGGGGCACTGCAGAGGTACCAACATTAGGCACAGCTGAATTAGAGCAAATGAACCTATAATTCCTCTCAGGAAATGATGAAAACAAATAGTGTTGTTTTAAGATATGTGAATATGTTTCCAGAAAATTGAAAGGAGGCATAAATAGGCCTTAAATAATAAATAACTATGAGTTTACTCTGGAAAACAATTACTTGTCAACAAAGCCTTCTTTCTCAGTTGACTGTCTGCATGTACAATTGATGGTGATTCCATGGGCTCAATTGGAGCTAAGGTATTAAAGAGGTAGATATTTTGCCTTGTAGTTTTGCCTTTCCAAATATGATCCTGTTAGTTTGACCTAATTAGTAGGATCCCTTTATAATGCCCTGTATACTGCCTAAACCCCTTGGGTCTTTAGGCATGTCACCTGTTGTAAAATATTAGTAGCCAAGCTTGAAATTTTCTGCTGTCTGAAGTTTGACACATACCTTAATTGTCCTGAACCCAAATTTTGGGTTTGCACTTCTCTTAGTTCTCCAAAGGATAAAGTTAGGAAGTGAGGAGTAAATATACAAAGCAGAAAAGCCTCTACCCCAAACAGGACATAAGAGATGCTAAAGGCTGTCGGGCTGTTTCACTGAGCAGCCTACAGCTGAACTGGTATCTGGCTTCTGCTGCTGTCTCCAGAAGGAATTGGAGATGTCTATGCAGGAGAAGGCAAACCTCTACTCCCAGCCAAGACAGAGGATGGATGGGGTAGGAGAGAGAGGCCAGTGGTGGGACAGGACCACAAGGAGACCCCTTTTGAGGGCTGGAGCCAGGCTTGCTGCTGTGTCAGGGCAGCTGCATCTCACATGTCCTAGCTCCCACAGAGGGAGGATCCCAGGCACAATGACCAAGAATTTTCTCAGGGGGTAAACAACAGTGAGAAAGAGCTGTCACAGAACTGGGAATGCCTTTCTGCTCACTCATCTGGGTCAAGCCCTTGGACCCAGGGCTCTCGCAGGACCCCCACATTAGCCCCCACGAGGGACCCCGCTGTCCCAGCAGCACCGCCACAGAGGCAGCAGGAGAGGCAGGAGACCTGCACAGTGCATCTCTTACTCCACAGGTCCCATGGACACCAAGCGGGCAGCTGCCACTCTGGCTGGAGCCCCTGAAGAAGAGGAGAACCATGCACCTCTCTCTTCTGCAAAGGCAGCAGTTTCCCCAGCCTTTGGTGAGCAGGCAACAGCAGCAGGGACAGAGAACCAGGCCCCAGCCCTGCACAGCTCTTCTTCCTCATCCAGTCCCTCACCCAGCCAGCTGGAAGCCCATGCCCTCTGCAGGCAGCAGGGAGAGGCACTGGGGGAAGCACACAGGAAGCAAAATTGTCTTCCAAAAGAAGCTTCTGTGTTCTCAGTCTGCGTTTCAGTTTACACATAGATGTGTAGGAAAAAAATTCAGGCAGCTTTTGTTTGTGATTCTAGTTGTCCTCTAATACCTGTTGCTCATTTGTCAGTCACTTTGGTACCACAGCTGGTGCTGTAGAAGGTGCTGCAAAATGAAAAATGTGTAGTGTAAACCCTTCACACTGAAGCACTTTCTCCTAACATACCTCCAAAAGGGACACATCAGTTTAGTCTCTAGGTTTATCCAAACTTTGCATTCCTGCTAATCCAGGCAGGTATTGATGGAGCCCACAAGAAAGACCTCGGCCATGAAAACCACTGAACAGCAACCAGAGTAGAAATTTTAGCCATTATGAAGATGAATCAAATCTGCCCTTATGTTGCCAAATATATGGTCCCCATACTTAGAACAAAATCCCTCTCAGGAAAGTTCTCTGGCAGTTGAAATTGGAGCGTGAGAAACCTCACTTCACCATAGTTTGTTTCATGTCTCTGGACAAGAAACATTGTCTTTGTTCTTCCTTGACGGTACTAAGTGGAAACTCAGTGAAACAAGAATAAAAGCTTCCCTTTTGTGACAAAAGTGTTGCAAATACTTGTGAGGTATTCAAACACTATACCAATAGGGCTGTGATAAAAAGTTGGCTAGAAATTAAATTAAGTGTAGAAATTAAGTGTTTCAACAATTTTTGGCATTAAAACATTTGAAATTAGTCTTTATAAGTAATTAATTTTTCGCTGGCTTTCAAACCTTTTAAAACTTCAGTTTTACAAATGAGATCTTTAATCCATACAAATTATATTGCCTGATCCCACATCAGATTTTATAATACAATGTCATAACATGTTCTTAAATTTAGGGGAGAGGAAGGGTGGTCCATTTACAAATTTCTTACAAAGTAAAGAATTGTTCCTGAATACTTACAGGCATATTCTTCAGAAAGAAGGATGAATGCATGGCATTCTGAGTGAGAGAGGAAACACAAACCCGTAAAAACTGTATGCATGTCTATGTATAAAACATTGTCCACACAGGTACATGTAGTAAAAAAAGTCTGTAATGTTCAGAAAGAACATCTCCCTTGTCTTGTTTCAGTTCAGTTTTTATTCAAATTTTTCTGTTCTTTCATCTTCTCCTTCTCCACTATTCACTTTATTGTTATTGTTGTTGTTATTGTTATTGTTGTTGTTATTGATGCCATTGTTGCTGCTGCAGCTTTATTTTTTTAGTTGCTTTAAAGCTAGTAAAAAAATATATTAGGCAAAATACTTTACCCTGCATTTTATTTTACTTCATCTTGGAAATTCTGCATTGAGCACAAATAGTTTTCAACCTTCAAGTTCATAAATCATGCTGAAGACTAATACACAGAAGCTGAGAAAAAAAACTTCAAACCTTGAGGAATTTTCTACACAAGTGGTTGAATAATAATTGATAAAATAATCATCTGACCATATTTGCCTTGCATATAATAGGTGTTTTAAAAGATATGTAGGAATTCTATTTGAAGTAATAATAATAATAATAATAATAATAATAATAATAATAATAATAATAATAATAATAATAATAATAATAATAATAATAATACTTCTCATCAACATTTGGAAATCAGTAGCTCTATCTCCACCAGCATGCCTGAACAATGGAAGGTGATTTCTATCAAGGCACAGGATCAAGTACTAAAAATATGTGTCTAGATATCATTTCTTACTGCATGTAAAAGCCACTCAGACAGCTGCTGACTCTTTAACACAACCACTTGGTTTTTCTCTCCTTTGATGTCATCTAAGTTGTTCTCTAGCAAATAGCTTTTTTAAAAATCTCTCAATGATCTGTTGAAACTGTATTAACTCGAATCTGCTGGAAAAACGTACTTTCTTTAAAGAAGATACTTTGAGAATGACCAGGCTCCTACACTCAAAATCTGTAGAAGACATTGATTCACTTTCTTTGGGATTGTGAGGACGCTTCAGCTCACCCCATCCCAGGAAAAATAAAGCGTCTGTGGTTTTCCTTGGTGTCCCATGGATCATCTGCACCCAGGCACCCATCCAAACAATCTGTGTGTGAGGTGGCAGTGCAGTACCATTGCCTGCCAAGTCCTGGCAGAGCTCTTAGGTTTGCTTCTAGTGATAACAAACTCTGCTCTGGATCTGCCTTTTGAACCCCAGTGTTCTGACAGGATATTTAACTTAAAGGCTAAATTCCTGCTTCCCATTGTTCTGTTGTTTTCTTTATCAGGATGTTTTGTGGCACCCCTCCAGTTTCTCCTCATCTCTTTACCACAGATTCATGCTTTAGTTTATTCTTTGCCTCCTTGTCATCAAATTCTTTGAATGAATTTACTTCTACAATGCCCTGTAGTGATTAACCTATTCATTTCATTAACCGTTGTTTTTCTGTTTCTGCTAGAGACTTCACGTGCACATTTCATTCACCTTCACCAGCCTCAGGGCTTCTGTGAAAACACTCTGACCTGTTCCAAAGAGCATCACTCTCACCAGTCCAGGCGAGATTTGGAGATAGGTACTGCTCCCCACATCAGCAGCACCACCCTGCTTCCAGGAAGTGGAAAAGAGCTGTGCAGATGTGAGCTGTACACACTGCTACATGCCCTCAGGGCCACACAATAGCTCAGGGTCTTCATCATTTATTGCTGACAAATAGCCATGTCTGTACTTATGGTGAGAGATGAGAGGGGGCCAGGAGCTGTCCTCATGCATTTGGATGCATTGCTGCAAGATCTGGACAATCCCTGGCTCTTTTGATCATTCCAAGTAGATCTCTCCATTACCAAACAGCTGCAAATGTGGCCAGCTCCAGAGGGGAGGAAAGAGATGGGGTTAATCACAACAAGAACCACATTAGCAAATTCTACCCCTAAGTGCCAGAAATCTTTTCACCTATAAAATAATAGACTGCTCTACATGATTCCTACAAAAAACTTAGCCCTAGCCTCACAGCAGTGGTGGGGAAATGCACTTGGCTCATGTCTGAATGTGCTCTGAAATGTTTCTAAAAAACCAAACCCAAAACATGTGTTTGGTGTTGTGTTACAGAAACCTACTGCAAAACAGGTTTAAACCCCCACTGCTACAAAGGACTTAATCCATATCATGATACTGAACCTGAAGAGCCAAGCTACAATGTGCATTTCAACTCTAGCAGAAGAGAGTCACCCTTTAAAATCACCAGTTTGGAAAATTTCCAAACTCTGGTTACAGTCTCACCCTTTCAAATTCACTGTTGTGACATTAATTATGGCACTATTTAGCCACAGAATCATAAAGAGTGACTGAGGACAGGCAATTTCCTATACTCTTCCTATCACTGCCAGACTAAAAATGTTTTAAAAAGTTGTGATTATAGCAAATTTTGATAGCAGAAGCAGAAGGAAAGCAGAAAGCCCAGACCTGCTATGAGTATGTATAGCATGTCACTCATCTCTACTAATATATCTTCTCATGCAATTTGTCTTTATATCCCTCTCCAAACAGGCACATGATGAAGCATTATGTCATCTTGGAGACCTAGTTTTTAAAGAAAACAAGGTAGAAAACAAAAATTAAATCACAGCAGTCCTTCCAAAGGAAACAGCCTTGATCTCATTTGTCTATGTGAACATAATTCTACATAGGTCACTGCAAGATTAAAATAATTTAAATCAGTTTATGATCCCAGGAAACAAACAGAGAAAGATTTCCCAACATAAATTGAGACATAATGTCTAAATCATTTAAGGGAATAAACAGAATAAATCAAATCGTTAAGAATTTCAAACTAAAGAACTGTGGGAACACCAGAAAAGGAGGTAAGTCCAGCAGTAGCCAGCTGAACCCACCTGTCGCTCTGCTGAACTGATGAGTAATGCAGCACAAGTGCTGCAACACCCTCAGCAATTCCTTCTCATTATAAACCCAAGGCTCCAGTGTGGCTGTATCTTTCTACCTGCCCCTGTAGTGATGTTCTTTCCTTTTCAGAATCAGGTGCCAATATACAGCACAA
This sequence comes from Cardinalis cardinalis, assembly GCA_014549065.1. Taxonomy (NCBI): domain Eukaryota; kingdom Metazoa; phylum Chordata; class Aves; order Passeriformes; family Cardinalidae; genus Cardinalis; species Cardinalis cardinalis. The sequence goes on along the minus strand of JACDOX010000043.1, from coordinate 4,093,844 downwards.
GAGCTGCAACTCACTGCATGTATGGCCACACAACTGTTGCTCTCATGATCTTCAAATTGCATTTCATAAAGAGGTTTTGTTAAAATGAGGCAAAGTCACACATTTGTTACTTTTTTGCTTCACTTGCCTGAGAAGAGCCACTGATGGGATGCATGGGATGTTCATGGGGAACAGGGATGTGTGGAAAAGCCAGACAAGGCTATTTGTGGCTACAGTGCTCAGAGTGCACTGACTTGCAGAGGTCCAAGCACTTGAGGAGAAACAGGTCACAGGCTCTGGCTGAGGTGCTCCACCACCGCTCACACCCAAATCTGAGGCAAGAAGAGTCAGTGGAAGCACCCCATCCCCCCTTGGAGCCAGATCAGAGTGCATCTGCTGTGACAGCAGTGTTTTTCCCTTCTCTGTTTCCCCCAAAGGCAGTGATGGGTGTCACACTGTATTAATGAAAACAGAGGGAAATACTGGCATAGCAGAGGTACCTGACAGCTGCAGCTTCATCTCTGTGACACCATTAGCCCAGAGGAGCAGCTCATGAGTACCAGCAGTGTGGTATGGTCTGTGCTGGCACACCAAAGACAGCTGAATTTTTTCATGTATAGCATGTAGCTATACATTTCATTTTGGCACAAATAACCCCACACTGGTGCTTGAGGGCAGACATGAAGAATGAGACCTCTCCTTAAAGTGGTGCAGTGTAACAACAGTTCCTCACACATCCACATTTGTCTAACAAATGTACGTTTAATAAACAATAAAGACCCCATTCTTTAATGTTCATATATTGGAATTATTTCAACAGAGAGCAGTGCACAATTCTTGGGGCATTTTCAACCTCACTAAGCTGAAGGAAAAACATTCAGGGTTCTGATTAATTTTCAGCCCTACATCTGAAGAATCCTCAAAACAGTCACCAGAGTCAAATTCCATCACTACAAGAATTTATTCCCCAAAACAATGATGTTCTTTTAAAGCCAGAGCTGGGAGCTTGTAATTCCCAGCACAATAATTGCCCTGCTGCAAAAGGCTTCAGACTGACAGTGCTCTGCTAATTCACACACCAGAGGTGCAAATACCTGCCCCAGAGGCTGCTTTGGGTGCCTGGCACCGTGTTGTGAGCAGTCAGTAAACACTGATAGGCCTAAGCAGGCTCCCTGAGCCTTTCTCCTCTTTTAATTTCATTGTATCTGAAAAATCATCACACATAGGCATACAAGAAAGGCGTTTATATTCAAGAAAAATAAACTGCTGAGTTTATTCTACATTTTCAAAGCAGTGCACATATCATTTTCTACAGATGAAAGCTTAATAACGCCTTAATTTAAGCCAGCTGACTGCTGGAAATGTGATTGCTTATTGAGAATTAACACCATATGATAATTTGTTTTTTCCAGAGTTCATCACTTTGAACATGGAGATGAAGTGAATATTTTCTGGTCATACAGAAAATTAAAAGCTTTAAGGGATTTTAAAAACCAGGATGATTTAAAGCAAGACAAATGGTACCTGTTTTAAGCTTGCCCTCCCACATTAAAAAAGGCTCCCTTACCCTTGATCTGAAACAGAATTGTGGCTGATGACAGCAAATACATATATGAAAAATATTACTGTGCTACTGACTCCAGGGAACGAAGTCTCTGGTTCTTTATCAAATTTCCTGTGGTAGCTCTTTGATCAGAAAAAAAATAGTAAGTTATTTTTTAAAATCTGTCATCAAGTGAATGGTACTGCTGTGATATATTGTAATAAAATTTGATTTTAAAAGCTCTTTACAATCGGAAGAACTGAAAACAGAAATACAGGAAACGAATATGCAGAATTCTATGATGTGGGTGGTAAGAACAAAATTAGTCTAAGCTGTGGTATCTAAACCTCACTACCATCTTTCTCAAAGACTGGGGGGGGCTGTGTCTTTGGGTGTAGACTATATTTACCACTTTGTCTTATAGCTCACTCTCCTATTACATTTCCTTTCTCTTTTGTTTGACAGATTAATATACTGACTCTTAACCAACAGAAGACAAAACCATGCAGGTATTTTCTGGAGAGCTGTGGATAGAAAATTGATTTTTTTTCCCTTCTTACCATGGAGAAACTTCCATCCCTCAGAGCCACCTTTTCTATTATTCAATGCATACAAATTAGGCACTTAAAGAAATATTAAAAAATGTAAATACTCAAGAGTTTCAGTTTTTTAATTGTAAGTGATAGTAAGTCAGGTTTTTCCCATATGTTTCCTTTTGTGTTACACATCCTGCCTTCATGAGGAGCCAGCAATGGCCTCTATCACACAGAATCTGAAGGCAGAGCTGACCCAGATTCACCTCAGCAGAGGTCTGTAGCATACCCCATGCCATAGCTGGCAATTAGAGGGAAACATCCCATCTCTTACTGATAGGATTGTCCTGCTGTGCAGACAGTGCAAAACTACCAAGCAGCAGAAGACACGTGAATCCCACTCTCAGTAGCTTGTATTACATGACCAAAAAAAGATCCTTTCTCAAGATGATGTCCATTGCGGCCAGCAAAGGGTGTGTGCCAAGAAGATACATTTAACTATATGTGTGGCTGTGAGACAAGAAATAATGCAATAATATTAGACAAAAATGGCAAATACATGCTTTGCTTACAAGCAGTATATGGCAATTTACACAGCTTTAGCATATATACAGGTTCATTATTTGTACAATGCTTTCAGATCTCAGAAATTAATTATATGAAAGCCAGTCTTATTTGATCATAAAAGAAATTGCTCCTATTCCCACTGTGACACAGTGACAGAATTCTTAATAACTTCAAAGGGAAACAGAAACAGATCAAGAAACGAAGTGACCTTTTTACCCCACTTCCAGATTTTGCTCTTTAGATCTAATATTTATGTATGAAGATCAGCATCATGAGATAATGATACCCTTAATGTCTGCCTAACCATGAGTTTGGATGCGTAAACAGAAAATAAAACATGTTAAATCTGCATTGTCTGCTCAGAGGGGTGTTAAGTGGAACAGCGGTGCCCTCCTGTGTGGTGCAGCAGCTGGCAGCCAGGATCCTGCACTGGTGGCCAGCTGAAACGATGCAGACCTGGAGGATGCAGCTGCAGGCACACACTGTCTTCCAAAGCGTCCCACACTTGGGGCTCTGAGATCTGGACTGAATAAAATTACTACTCCTGTAAGCCCAATCATTAAGTCTTAACCTGGTCCACTACGTACCTTTGCAGTCTTTTTTTTCCCTTAGGGGTTGTTTTTCCTCTTTTTTTTTTTATTTTGGATGTTATTAAACAAGCAAACAAACAAAAAACTATAACAAACAAAAAAAAAAAACCACCAAAATCAGTCTTAAGAATTTCCGTACGAGGTGACCAGAGCAAATACATTTTTATTAGTGTTGTTCATGGCTGTCTTCATTTACATAGGCCAAACATCCTGTGGATGGGAAGAATCAGTAAAATTAAGCCAGAGCCAAAATAGTCAACTCTTTGCACTTTCATTTTAGCACTATGGGTTGAGACAACAGAAGTTCTCGTCTTGCAGGAAGTTTAGGATGCTTTAGATTCGGTATGGGTGCAACCCAAGCTCATGGCTCCATCTTTATCTTGCCTGCCATGGGTAGCAGGGTGAGCTGCTGATGGTTCTTGGGCAGGGACTCTGAAGGGCCTGTGTGGGATGCACACGAGGAGCTGCCCCGCAGAGGGAGGCTCGTGCAGCCTCTCCAGAGCGACAGGGCAAGCGGTGGGGCAACACCAAGAGGAGCCAAGAGCCACCTAATCAGCTTGGGACCAGCCTGTGAAGCAGCCCCTAAAACAGGGAGCCTTCTGTACTGTCTCCTACCAATGGGAGGGCAGATATGGGGTGGAAAGGGGCAAGCTGCACCCGTTGCCTCCAGCTGTCTGTGTGAGAGCAAGCAAAAACACCACCACCACCACCCTTACAGCACAAAGGTGAGTAAGATATTGAGGATGTGCTGTAACAGGAACAAATTGCTAATAAGTGTTATTCTGCACAGAGAGACAAAGGCAAATTGTGAATTCCAGTGTCATTGTCTCCTGCTCTGATATCTCTAAGGATCAACATCATCTCCTGTATGGACTATGTGCACCTATACATGTATTTACSTAGTGTGCTTCCACTCTAGTTCACAAGTGTGTTGATCTAGAAATCACCCCGAAGTCCTGGTAGTTAAATTTGCATTT